>JAJPUD010007807.1:0-27658 GCA_023553655.1 Myrmecobius fasciatus | reverse complement strand
TAGTTTTTTTTAGTTGCATGCCCAACTCATTGAAAGTTTTTTTTTCCTTTTTGTTGACATAAGAATTTAGATAAATAATTTTCAAAGTTTTTTAAATTTAAAAATATAGAAACAAAATAGAAAAAGAAAAAAAAATATTGCCATGTGTACAGCAGAACATTAGAGAGGATTCAAAATATGAGACAACAAATTTCAATTTCAAGGAAGCCTCTATAATAAATACTGCATGTTGTTTTCAGAACTGTCCATTTTTTACTTCCTTGTAGGTTGAGAAATATATTTTCCCCTAAGTATTTCTTTGACTTCATCTCATGAATTTTGGTATGTTATCTCATCATTGTCATTCTCTTTAATAAAATTATTGATTGTTTCTTATACTTGTTTTTTGACCCATTCATTTTTTTAGGATTAGATTATTTACTTTCCAATTAATTTTAATCTATCTTTTTACTTCTCTTTGTTGAATGTAATTTTATTGAATTATTATCCAAAAAGAATACATTTAATATTTCTGCCTTTCTAAATTTAATCTTAAAATCCAGTGACTTATTACCTGGTCATTTTTTTGTTTAGGGATCATGTCTTGCTGAGAAAAATGTATAGTCCTTTATGTTACCATTCACTTTTTTCCAAAGGTCTGTCATATGTAACTTCCAGCTCTATAGAAACACTAAGTGGGGAACCCTGGGTTTGGCTGGAGCCTCAGCAGGTACCACAGAAACTTTCATCTCCCAGACTAGCTGTGGAGTTGGGGGTCTGAGTCTGGAAAGACTGAGGGCAACTTGGCTGAAAAGGAATGCCAGGCCTAGCTGTGCTTTAGAGATACAGCCCTGAGTCGGAATAAACCAGTATGCCATTAGTATAGGAGCAGTGGGACAGGGACGCTGCTGGCTGTGGACACTTGCCAGAAAGATTTTGATTTGGCATTCCACATCAGAGGTGAAAGCTGAAGAGAAACTAGAGTCAGTCACCATTACCCATGATGAGAGATACTTACACTAAGATTTCTCATTTAAAAAGGAAAAAAAAGAACCATCAAAGAAGAAAGACCCCAACTATTAAAAAGTTAATATGGGAATATGGAAGACTGATGTTCATCTTCAGAAGAGATCACTGAGTCATAAAAAAAGATTCATCTACCCCCAAAGAGTAATGTTGGGGAAGCTAGTGAAGCTACAAGAGAACAAGAAATTACAAAGCAATGTAAAGAATGAAAAAAATAGAACAGAATGTGAAACATAGGAAAAAACAACAGGATCTGAAGAACAGTTCAAGAAGAGAAAATATAAGAATAACTGGACTGCTTGAAAGCTGTGACCAAAAAGAGAACTTTGACACAATAATACAAGAAATAATTGAAGAAAATTGTCCTAGAGTTATAGAATATGTGGGGAAATTAGAAATAGAAAATAATTCATCAATTATTACCTCAAAGAAATCCTTTGTGGACAATACATAGGAATCTTATTGCCCCATTTTGAAAACCCCAGATCAAAGAGAAAATCTTGCAACAAACAAGGGAAAAAAATTCAAATATGCTGGAGCTACAATTAGAATTGCACAGGACTTATCAGTAGCCATGTTGAAAGACTGCAGGTTCTGAAGTTATATGTACTGGCAATCAAAAGAACTAGTCTTGTAGCCAAAATTGGCAAAATTATCCATTATATTGAATGAAAAAAAATGGGCATTCAGTGAACGTGCAGATTTTCAGGACTTTCAACCAAACCCAAACTCAATAGAAATTTCATCATATAAAACTCATTATCAGTGATCAGTTTCAAGGAACTTCACATGAACAAATTCTTTTATATTTGTTACATGGAAATATATATCATATATTTAAGATTGACATCATGCTTGGGTAGCTTAAAAGAAAGATTGAGATAGTTAAAGTAAAAATAAAGTACCCGTTAACAAGATGCAGTTTCCTTCCTTATCTTTTTAAATTAGGTCTTTTTTATTACTTTTGTTTTGTCTGCGATCGAGATAACTATATGTGCTTTTTTTTCTTTAGATGAAGCATAATAGATTCAACTCTAGCCCCTTACCTTTACTCTCTGTGTCTCTTTGCTTCAAATGTGTTTCTTGTAAACAACATATTATAGGATTCTGGGTTTTGATCCCTCTGCTATTTTCTTCCTTTTTATGGCAGAGTTCATTCCATTTACAGTCAAAGTTATGATTACTATCTGTATTTCCCTCTATTCTATATTTTTTTTCTGTTAGTCCTCTCTCTTTCCTTTTACTTCTCAACTGTGTTTTCCTTTTGTTCACAACCTCCCCCAGGCTGCCATGTCTTCTGTCAGCCTTCTCCCACCTTTTATTAATTTCCTCCCTTCCTACTTTTATGCCAGGTAATATAGATTTCTATATTTTGCTGATTGTGTATATTATTCTTTCTTTGAAGCAATACTGATTAGAATAAGGTTCAAACAGTGCCCATCATCCAATCTTTTATTCTACTCTGAAAGATTTTTTTGTGCTTCTTCATGTGAAATAATATACTACATTCTACCTTCCATCTCAACCTAGTGTACTTCTTTTTGTCATCTCTTAATTATTTTTATATCATTCCTTCCAGTTCTCACTATACCTGTACTTTCTGTCTTTGTTCCTTCTAGCTGTATTATTAGTGATATAATTTTTAAGAATTACAAGTATCATTTTCTCATGTATGGATGTAATCTGTTTAGCTCTATTGAATATTTTGTGTTGTCTTTTACCTTTTTAGGCTTGTCTTGGGTCTTGATATTAAAGATCAAATTTTTAATTCACTTCTGGTCTTATAAAAGCTTACATTCTTTCTATTTCATTGAATGACTATTTTTCCCTTTGATGTGTTATACTTAATTGTTCTAGGTAGGTGATTCTTGGCTGTAGTCATAGCTCCTTTGTCTTCCAGAATCTCGTGTTCCATGATATCCAGTCTTTTAATATTGCAGGTACCAACACCTGTGTAATCCTGATTGTGGCTCCTCGATATATGAATTGTTTCTTTCTGGCCATGTGTAGTATTTTTTTCTTTGACCTGATAGTACTGAAATTTGGTTATAATGTTCCTTGAAAATTTTATTTTGTGATCTCTTTTCTGAGATGATAGGTGGATTCTTTCCCTACCTATTTTGCCCTTGGATGACAGGGTATCAGGGCAGTTTTCCTTGATAATTTCTTGAAAGATGCAGTCTAAGATATCAGGGCAGTTTTCCTTGATAATTTCTTGAAAGATACAGTCCATGTCATCCTTTTGATTATGGATTTTAGTAATCCCGTGATTCTGACATCACTCCTGGATCTAATTTCTAAGTAACTTGCTTTTTTCAATGAGGTATGTTACATTTTCTTCTATTTTTTCATTCTTTTGAATGTGTTTGAATTATTCTTCATGTCTTGTAGAATTATTAGTTTCTACTTGCCCAATTCTAACTTTTCAAAAATTGTTTTCCTCAGTTAGCTTTTGTACTTCTTTTCCCATTTGGCCAATTGTACTTTTTAAGGATTTGTTTTCATTATCAGTTTTTTGTATCTTCTTTTTCATTGGGTCCATTCTACTTTTTGAGCAGTTTGTTTTTTGTTTCCAAGATGTTGACTCTTTTTAGAAATAATTATGTAGGATTGGAGTATACCTGTTTCCCAGCCACTGGAAGTTGCCTCTTTGCCTACGGCTTTGCTGAAATATGTGACAGTTGTCAGAGCTGGAGTCTGTTGTTTTCCTGGCTATACTGAGGCACGTGGAGAATCCTGGTTTTGGTGTATGTCTCTTCTATTGCACTGAGGATCAAGATCTACTGCTGATTCACATAAGTGGGGCTTGCTGGAATGCTTCCTGTCCTGGACTGTGCTACCATATCACTCAAGTGAAACCTTTCTTGGCAATCTTCCAGGTTTCTTGGGTTTAAAGATAGTTTCCTCCCATCTTTTTTTTCAGATCCTGCTATTTAAGAATTCATTTTGGTACTGTATTTTATAGTTGTTTGGAGGTGAATATGGAAGAGTTATTTTTACTGCTTCCTCTGCCATGTCGGTTCCCGGACTTTAAAGAACATTTCTCTTAAAATTAGATGACTAAATGGGAGGATATGTCATATTTAGCTTGGTTACCTCTCTCTAAGACTTGGGAAGTGAAGTCTTAGTTTGCTTTTTATTCTCCTCATTGTTTTATTTCTATTATGTCTAAAATATTACCACAAATACATAATATATGGATGTAGGTAGGTCCATATATGTGTACTTATATGATAATATTGAGCTTCTTGTTTATGGAAACTTGGGCTTGCCTAAGGGTTTGCTAGCAGTATGCCTTCAGGGTTTGGGGGTTTCTAAATGGAATTGCTATTTATTTTTTCCTAGTCATTTTTCTGTCCCTGATATATCTACAGAAATAAAAATCCCTCCTTAACTCTCTTCCTACTACATTTATGAAGCATAATAGATGAGTATTTTGTGGCTACTGACTTTTCTTTGTAAGAAGTAGAAAATGGGTTCTTGTGGAGAAGCAATAATTGTAAGCATTAAAGGAGCAAATCAAGTGTAAGGAAGAGGGTGCCTGAGCTGTTGGCAGTAGAGCTGCTTAGCTTCTTCCTCCCAGCCCAAAAGGCATACAAAGCTTGTGCTTTGTTATTCCATTGTTTTCCAGTGTCTGCCACTTCATAAAACCATTCAGGGGTTTTCTTTGCAGAGACACTGGAGTCATTTGACATTTGCTTCTACTCATTTTATAGATGAGGAAACTGAGGCAAACAGGTTGACACCTCTTTAACAAGAAAACTAAGAGGAAAAGAAAGCTTTCTGGGACTGCTCTGCAGTCTGCCCAGCATATCCCATCAGTTACCAACTGAATGAAAATGCCCTGCTAAACTTCAGGTTCTCATTGTCAGTAGAAAGAGCTGGCATAATATAAAAACAGTTACGAAAAAAGCATATCTCTATAAACTCCTCAATATTGACTTTGCTCTCCTTCTCATATGATAGGAACAAGATAAATGGGAAAAATCTTTTGGCTTCTGTATACCACAATCCTCCAGAAACAGCCTCAGAAGGCCAACTTGTACAATCTACCTGGAGAACTCCGGGATGGTATCTACTTGAGTCTCTTTTCCTCATAGTAGCACGTTCCTTGTGGGAAGTTTGGGAATCCATGGGCTACAGGAATATCAGTTTGTCAGAGGTAGCATAGTTGATAGAATACTGGACCCAGAGTCAAGAAGATTTGAGTTCAAATCAGGCCTCAGCCACCAACTAACTGTGTGCCTCTGGAAAAGGCCCTCCACCTATCTGCCTCAGTTTCCTCAACTATAAAATGAGATACTAATAGCACCACCTCACCAGATTTTTGTATGGACAAAATGAGATATTTGTAAAATTGCTTAACTCTGTGCTTGTCACATTGTAGGTACTGTATAAATTCCTATTCCTTCCCCTATTCACCTTACTTGTGTTAGAGAATGAGTTAGAAAAAAAAATAAGTAACTGCATTCAGAGAGAACAATTTGAGAGATATTCCAGTAGTTCAAGGGAGAGGTAATGAGAAGCTGAGCTAGAGTAGAAGCTATGTGGAGAGAAGGGGGCAAATGGAAGAGATGCCATAGAAACAGGCTTTACAAGAATAATCAATTGGGGAATGAGAATGAGGGAAGAGTTAAGGATGACTCCAGTGGGATCATTGGAAAGATGATTATACCTTCCCACAGGGAAGTTTGAAGTAGGGATATTTGGAGGAGAAATAGGACTTCCATTTTGAATATACATTTGAGATGTCTGCTATATATCTGGGTGGAGATATATAGCAGGCACTTGATCATTTCACAGTTTAATGTAGAGGAGGGATGAAAGATGGCCCTAGAGATTGAGTAGTTGTGTATAGAGAGTTGGTAATTGAATCCATGGGAACAGATGGGAGGGGGGGACAGAGAGAGACAGAGAGACAGAGACAGAGAGAGAAATAGACAGAGAGTGAGACAGAGAGACAAAGAGAGAGAGAGACAGACACAGAGAGAGAGAGAGAGAGAGAGAGAGAGAGAGAGAGAGAGAGAGAGAGAGAGAGGGAGAGAGAGAGAATGAAAATATGAGAGCATGAACGAGAATGAAGAGAAGCAGAGGAGTAGGTCAGAGCCTGGGGGAGAAGCATACTTAGGAGCCCTTCTTAGATGACCTCTAAGGTTCCTTTCAGCTGTAAATTTATGAGCCTATGGAGTAACAACATTTTTGCACTTCCTATCTTACAGGCTTGTTGTGAAGAAAGTGCTTTGTAAACCTTAAAGTGCTGTATTTTTCCCCAGGCAAGAGGAAGAAATGTTGTTGGCAGTTCCAGAATCCCTGGCTTTCAGCCTTATCCTAAGACCAATAAATCATACTGCTTACCTGCTTTGGTACTACTGACAGTCATAGAGAGCCTTTGGTGTCTTATACCGGAAAATGATTTCAATGGTTTCTTTCCCTCTCTTTCTCTTTCTCTTTTTCTCTCATCTCCTCTCTTTAGATTGCTTGCATTAATTGGTGAAGTGTTCAGCCTTGTTTTTAGCTTTTTAAAAACCAAAACAAAAATACTTTTCTCCCACAAAGTGTTTGATGGGGGGGGGCAAGGTAAGGTCAGTGTTTTCAGCATTAACTCTGAATGCCCTTGTTTTTTATGAAGTTAAGTCAGACCCTTAATATACAATTTAAATGCAGCTATGACTGACTAGGAAATGCTATTTAAAATCCCCAGAAGACATAGATCAAAGGACAGTAAAAATGCATCACATATTTGATTTAATGATGCTTTGAATTAAAGTAAAAGGAACATATGTTAAAACCTTGATCCATTGATTGTTCAAGTTCACTTTAAGGCTAACATGCAGTAACTTTATATGAATCCATAGCCTAATATATAATACATAAGAGAAGCTACTTGTTTGTAATAAAATATATGGATCTTCAAAGGCATTTTTCATTTGCCAAACCTGACTGGATGTGTGGCCATCTTAGCTTATTACTCTGTGTCTTGCCCACCTTTATGATGTGACCCAGTGGTATAACACCCACAGTTTGAATTCAGCTCCTCCTCAAACATGCAATAAGTACAACTCTGTACAAAGGCACTTCCCTAGGCATACAGGGACAAAGACAAGATCCCTGCGCTCAAAGAGCTTATGTTTTTCTGGAGGGGTGGAGCATGTGAACAGAGAAGTAAACACAAAAAAGACAGAAAGTCATTTTGCTTAGGAGTAAGCACTCGTTTCATGAGTAATGAATGAAGGGGCTAATGGAGAAGGTAAGACTTGGCATTATTCTTTTTTTCTGCTAAGGCAGTTGGGATTAAGTAAATTGCCCAGAGTCACACAGCTAGAAAGTGTTCAGTGTCTGAGACCAGATTTGAACTCAGGTCGTCCTGACTTCAGAACTCTATCCACTGCATCACTTAGCACTTGGCATTATTCTTAAAAGAAGTCTAGGGATTCCAAGGGCAAGAAGTGTGAGTATGGAGAGCATTCTAGGCATGGGAGACAGCAAAAGCAAAGGCCCAGAGATAGGACATGTGATGGCCAGCCTGGTTGGAATGTAGACTCCCTGACTTCTGGTAATGTGAAATCACTTTGAAAAATAATGTTAGGTCCAGCTGGAAAAGAGTGTTGATTGCCAATCAAAGGAATGAAATCCTTGATTATCCACAATTCTCAATTCTAGGCATTTGTGTTGGTGTTCTCTGTTCTCAAAATGCTTAGAACTTATTTGTCGCCTTAATGTAATAGAAGGTTAACTCCTTGAGGGCAGTGTTGCTTAGTGGATAGCAGCATGCTGGACTCAGAATCTAGAAGATCTGAGTTCAGATACCACCTCAGATTCGTGCGACCTTGTGTGAGTTACTTGATGTCCCTCAGTTCCTGTGTTATCATTTGTAAAATGGAGATAATAGTAGCATCTGCCTGACAAGATTCTTGTAAGAATGAATTGAAATAGCACCCATTAAGTGGTTTGCCTACATTGTTGTTATTATTTGTCTTTTCTAAGCCTACTACAGTGCCTTGCCTCTGGCTTTTTTAAGTATTACATGTTTGTTGAATTGAATAAAAATGGTGGGACAGAAAGAACATTTGGCTGTTTGTCATTTGAGATATAGCTTATGTCATTTCTTAGATTGTTCTTTATAAGTGAAAAAGCCTCAAATTCTTTAGTCTGTCTGCAGAAGTATTCATTTCCATCTGTTTAGTCATTTTTATTGCCCTTCTCTCCTCCTTTCAGTTTCTCCACAAACAGGTCTCAGAAGTCTGATGGTGACAGCAGTGACATCTCCCAGTTCAACAAGTACTTTACAATCTCTGTCATCAGGCCTTTTGAAGGCACTAAGCTTCAGAAAACACTCTTTAAGCGGCCCTTTCATATTTCAGTTTCATTTCCCACCCTCCCATCATCTTCCTAACGGCTTTTCTTACAGGAGGTTGACATTTTCCCTGGTTTTCTCCATATGCCTTAAGCAGTTGAAAATTCTTTCTGCCTTCTGATGTGGCTAGTCCAAACTATGGCTCTTCTTTACTCTGGGCTGCTTTGCCTTTCCCCAGCACAGTTATTTCTCTCTACCCCTTAGTAACTTGGTCTGATTTTCATTTAATGTAATTCTGAATCTCTTCAAAAGCAGGATAGCTTTCCTGTATAAATAGACATGGCCACTGAGCTAATGAATTAATTATTCTTGCCCTTGATCCTTGATAAGTATACAGGATGAACAGCTACTGGATTTCATTGCCATTTTTCCAGACCGACAGCATAGTAGGGTTAATAGAATAGAGGATTTGGAGTTTGAAAGAGCTGGGTCTATTTCTACCTGTGCCAGGACAGATTGGTGTGCCTCGGGCAACTTTCTAGAGCCTATCTAGTAAGTCAGAAAGGAATTGGATTCTGCCCACCCTCCTGAAATCTCAGCTCACACATGTTCGGATGAGAGCGCCTTCACTCAGAAATGCTGCAGTGAGTGCAAAATCTTGGGAGGGAATTGAGACTACTAGAAGCAGCCTTGTGGATGGAATATGGATGCTAAGGTTGAAGGGCGTGGTTGGCTTCCATGTCTTCAGACATGGAATTGCCTTGATGCTTCCCTGCATTTGCTTTGAAAGCCTAGGATTGGCAGGAAATTTAGGAAATTTGTGCAAGGTTATCATTGTGCTAAATTGTCTTAAGTGTTTCAGGTACCACTTTGCCTGATTTTATGGAAATTTGTTACCAAATTTACAGTTCTTAGAAAGAGTACACATTAAGACACTAGACAAGATAAATACATTTTAATAAGTGAGCATTGTTATAGCTGAGCTATATCTTATTTGAACCTGATACCATGAGTAATGAAGCATTGCAGCTTGACACCATGAGTAACAAAAACCTTCAAAGACCCCTGAAGCATTGTTAGGGTATTAATACATTGGGCTTTTTAAAGAGATACATTGAAATAGTCACTGGCACCCCCTGCCCCCATTCAGAGTAGATCAGAATAAAGGCTGAATTCTTTTCCATGCTCTGGAAGAGCAGGAGACAGAAGCTGCTGGCACACATGTTCAGTGGAATCCTAAAAGGAACAGACAGTCTGAATAATTTCTGTTCCCTGTAGTTGCCCGACACTGTACTACAAAATGGTATACCTGATGTACCAAACCCATTGTAATTTGACATCTTAATGGGAGAGTGTTAATTTTGACTCGACTTTGTAACATCATTTATTTTTCATTATCTCTGTAGATTTGTGCTGGCTTTAGAAGATTGTTAACAACTGAATGTGAAATTAGAGTTATAAAACAGGAATGAATATGGGAAAAGTAATTTCCCTATCAAACACCTTTACATCTATTTTCATTTCAGCACTGGGCTCAGTGAAGACCTTTTCAGGCTGGATGACCATATTCCATTATTTTTGCAGAAAGACAAACACTTTATCCTCTTGCAGGATTTAATGGTAATAGCCAAACTGCAGCTAGGGCAGGGTGACTGGGACGTTATTCCTGGGAGTCAAAATTTAAGGGCTGCCACTAGCACTTATGTCTGTCAGCAGGTAGAAACAAGTAAGCTTAATCTTTGTCCCCATACCCCCTGCCCTGACATACTGCTTTGGATGTGTGATTTCATTAAATCAGCAGCTACTCCACACCTTATTGTCTTCCAGAAACTTGGAGATAGAGCTTAAATGACTTGCCTTGGTCACAAAGGTAATCTATGTCTGAGGTAGTACTGAACTCAGGACTTCTTGACTTCAAACTGGCCTTATAATTTTTATCCTTTGGAACACCTAGTTAGCAATGGGCTGACTGGGTCACTGGTCCAGTTCCAGATTGAAAGATCTCTTTCCCAGCCCCCTCCCTGGTGACCTGCCCAGCAGGAGCTTCCCAGTAAGATCCCATTGTCCATGGACTTAACTCCTGGGGAGCTGTCCAGTGTTTCTCCGTTCATAAAATTTTGGCCCCAGGTCTGGGGTCTCTCTTGCAGTTCTCCCTACCCACAACTTAGTGTGTCATTGCCCTGGCATATATTTTATGATACCTTCCTTAGACATAAGAATTGCTAGTTATGTCTCTTTCTAGGAGTCTATAGGTTTATTCCACTTCTTTTCAGAATTTTTATTTCTTTTTTCTTATTCTGTCTAGCTGATATAAGAATCCATTGCTGTTATTGATGGTCAACTTTTAGAGAATAGTGGCTGGGCCTGTGTTCTTTTGAATATAGAGAACTCCCAGGCATGGAAACTCCCTCTACCAATGTAGGTTGGTATCTTCTTTCCAGCTACCAGTCTTTGTGATTTGGTTTGGGCACTGTGAGATAAAGCAGTTTGACAGTGGGTACCAAATGAGAATTGAATCCAGGTCTTTCTGAATTTGATACTGATTCTTTATGTAGTGCCTCAAAGTGGTTTAAAAATACCAACTTTTATGGAACATTTCAAGTTAACTGGTTTAAAGAAAGCAAAAAAAGTTTTTCTGTGGATGGAAAATGTTAATCAGCTGGTTTGTTTTTCTCTGACTTTGTCAGGATTCTTTGAGAAAAGAATTGGGCTTTGAGAGTTAACATGAATTCAAAACAAAGTTTCCTAAGAAATTATTTGGCACATTAGTGAGTTGGTTGGAAACTTCAGCTGTTTTCATCCTGTAAAAAAAATTCAACTTTAACTGGGGGAGTTTCATCTCTAGGATATCGTAGCAGTGCTGGCTAATTGTTTCCACTCTGCAGTGACCACTTCTCAGTGATTTCAGCTGTCACTTTGAATCTGCCAGTCTTGCACAGATCTAACCCTCAGCAGCCAATCTGAGGGTCACCAAAGCGTACAGATGGAAACCAGCAGGCCTTTAACAGCACTGATGCAGATACATTGGTTGTCAAATTGAAAATAATCGTTTCTCACAGCTCTAATGATATGCATGAAAAAAGGGGGAAAAAACAAAGAACTGAAATAATTCTTAAGTACCCTTAGGTGCATAGTTTAAACAAACAAACCTCTTCGGTTCCTGTTCTCTCTCACCTCTTTAATTTTTGCACCTTTCTGCTCCCACTGCACTTGGATACTTCAGTGTTAATCAATGCCTTCTGAAATACTGAAGTTTAAAAATATCTTGTTTTTCCTTTTTTAATTGTACTATCATTTTAGACATATCTGTCAAGGACAGGAGTGGCATTGGTTGTCAGAAAAGCTAGTTTGCCCTCATGGCTGAACGTGGCTCACAACAGAGGTGTCAGACAGGACATTGCTGTGTGCTCACAACACTCTGTAGTGGTCACAACTAGATTAAAATGTAATTAGGAAATATTTAATCAAATAAACAAAAATATGAGAAAATGTAGATAATGTTAATATGTGGTTTTCTAAGTCAATATGTCCCCCAGGGATCCTTATGTAGGATTTAGTGCTCCCCTTCTAGTTGAATTTGGCACCACTGCTTCACAGGGAATTAAGCCCTCTGAAAGATTTTGCCAGGCCCTTGCCCCCACCTTGGTATAGAAGAGAATTTGTGCTTACCACCTGCATCATTGTGTAAAGTAGCTATAGAAGAATTTTTTTGTCAACCCAGAGGAAAATATTTGATATGTCTACTCTTGTGATTATTTAACATTTTTAACAACTTTGATGAGTGACACACTAGGGGCTAGAGTTAACTTCACCATCAGGAGAGACCTGGATTTAGGTGCTACCACTGGTAAGAGATCCTGGGCAAGTGACAACAGGTAATTCCTTTATTTTAAGATGCGGAGCATCCCTAGAGCAACCTTGATAGAGAGAGTTTCCTTGCCAGTGGTTCCTGGTACCTGTGAAATCATAAGTTTAAACTAGAAAGAAGGGAGAGAAACTAACTTTGTTGAAGCAAATTTATTCCTGAAGAAAGAGTCATATAGATGTTCAGGATAACATGTACCAAGAACTGGCCAGCATCAGGTGACTTTTCTTAGGGTATTTCAATTATCCTTGTTTTGAGTCCCTTTCCAGGAAGATACTAGATCCTCAAGAGGCTTTCCTATATGATAAAGACTAATATTTATGTAGGATTGTAATCTTTGCAAAGCACTTTACACATTTTATTTCACTTAATCTTCACAACAACCCTAGAAGGTAGCAGTTATGATTATCTCTAATTTTTTTTTTACTAGTGAGGAAACTGAGGCTGAGGAAGGTTAAATGACTTTCTTAGGAGCACAGAGCTAGTAAATGCCTAAAGAAAGATTTGAACTCAGATCTTTTTTACTTTAAGTATAAGATTCCAAGATCTATGCCACATGCCTATGCTACACCTGGCTTGAAGTAGAATAATTTTAATTATGCTTCACTTTCAAATGGATATCCTATTACTTTTAATTATTATTTCCTATTATTATTCTATCCAGTATCTAATAGATAATACTTTTCTAGCTCTAATTCCATTGCTCACTTAGTTTTCCCAGGGCTAACTAACACACTGATCAGTACCTGTTTATCTAGATTGAATGAAAGTACATTGGAGATAAACAGTTGGTAGAGTTGGATATTGGTCCAAAAACTTTGGAAAAGTTTGCAGTTTTATGAGAAGAGGTCTAAACTATTTGTATTTTAAGATCCCTCTAATGATTATATTTTCCAAGGATGTCAAAAACATAACAAAGGTCCCATTTATATAAAAATAGTCATAGTTGCACTTTGTGGAAGCAAAGAACTAGAAAAGAAAAATGATTGTCATTTAATTGTTTATCAATTAAAGAACGACTGAATAAAACATGATATATGAATAGAATAGTATACCATAAGAAATGACAATTATTAGGAATTTAGTCAAATATAGTAAGATTTCAGTAGACAGATACAGAATGAAGTAAGGAGAACCAGGAAAGAATATACAAAATGATTGATATAACGTAAAAGAAAATAACCATAAAAATGAAACTAAATGTTGTGTGATTACAATGAATGATCTTTCTACTTCATCAGTTAGAGGGTATAGTGGGACATCTCTTTGAGAGAACTTTAATCAGGCATTATTTTCTTATATCAAGTTTCAGTATTTTCCCCTGGAATGTCCACTCATCGTTTCTACTTCTGTCCTCAGAGGCCAAGTAGAACAAGTCTAATCCCTTTTAAGCCTGACTGTCCTTCACATACAACTATTTTATCTTCCCACATGTGTTATTTTCTAGGTTCAGCATCCCAGGTTCCTTGAATTGTTACTCATGTGGCAAGAAGATAGTGTTCTTTGTGTATTGCCTCCATCTGGCTCTTTGCCCAGGTAGTCCTCAGTATATGGAATGCTCTGCCTCCTCCTCGCCTTTGTCCAGGCAGTCCTGACTAAGGGCGATGTCCTGCTTCCTTCCTCATCTTTGCTCACTTGGTCCTCCCAAAATAGAATTCTCTCACTTTGCCCTGGTAGAATCCTTTACTTCCTTTGAAGCATGGTTCAGGTACCCTTGCTTATTGGAAATTTTTCTTGGCCCCTCCCTATAATTGTTGGTACCCTCCCTCTGGAAGTTCCTTCAAGTTTGCTCATGCATGTAGAATATAAAGTTGAAGACAGGAACCAATTTCTGTTTTTCTTTGTCTCCTGAGAGCCTCACGTAGTTCTTTGTGCATAGCAGCTATCTAATGGTTGTTTGTTGAATTTTCCCCTTCCCAGAGATAATGCCAAATTTCAAGCAATCAAGCAACAATTTGATAAGTATTTATTAGGCACCAGTCATGTATCAGGAGTCTTATGAGTAAAAGTCCAATGTCACTTTGAGAATTGCAGCTTTGCATATTTCAATAGGAAATCAACTATTTAAAGGAATACTGAAACACATTGACCGACCTAATTAGAACTGAGACCTAGTGATTAAAGTCACCAAGAGCATATGAGCGTATGCTCTGGATCACAGAGTAGAGGAGGTTGTGAAGAACTCTAAAAGAGAAATGAGGAATTGCTAATTTAATCTAGAGGCCATAGGAAGCCACTTTTGAGGATGGTCAGTGGTTAGATATGTTCTGATGGTTGTCTAAGAAAGGCAAGGTCAAATGCAATTGGGCACAGTTTCTGGACTTGATGATCTGTCTGATACAGTCCAGCTTCTGTTAGCCAAACTGAATTAATTTAGATAAGTTGATGTCCAGATAAATGACAACAATGCTAATGTAAATATTCATATATTGAGACATGCCTCATTTGGAATAGTGGATTTGAGGTAAGCTGGAGTTAGGTGATTGATGGTCAGCAGCTCATCCTAGCTTCAAAGGAAGGAAACTGCTACATTTTTGCATCATGTGCTCAAAATTTCATGTCCTGCAGTATGCTAAAGTCATGTTCTTTATGGGGAATTGGGAGGATTCATATGTCCTTATCCGCTGTTATGCTTTAAATAAAAGGGATATCAGCAATGCTCTACACGAAGGAAAAGTAGCCTTATGAGTAAATGTCCAATGTCACTTTGAGAATTGCAGCTTTGCATATTTCAATATGAAATCAACTATTTAAAGGAATTCTGAAACACATTGATCGACCTAATTAGAAATAAGACCTAGTGACTAAAGTCACCAAGAGCATATGAGCTCATGCCCTAGGTACTGCATTCAATGTTTTTATTATTATTGGATGATAATTCCCTCAGCCTTTTCTGTAAGGAACTCTCACTGGGCTGAGTAATTGCTAGTTTCTCATGCATGTTTTAATAGTCTTCAGAAAAAGGTTTCTGAACAAATGCCATCTAGTATAGAATACTATTTGAACTGTATTTATTTCTGCAGCAGATTTCCCTAGTTGGCCAATTAATTACAAGGTATAAAAGTCTTTTTAAAGTCACTTGAAAAAAAGAGAGAACAGAAGACAGTTATAGTTCATTGTTCCCATCTTGAACTGACTCTAATAATGCAAGTAGCATATATCATAAATACCATTTCAATATTTCTGGGACACTATGCAGACAGTTCAAAACTGTCATTAAAGAGATGGTGTGAACTTTTGATTTTCCCCCTTTCTTGTTATCATGTTTTGAGAATTAAAACAACCTAGCTGCCTATACACAATTTTCCTTTACCATTACTTAAAAGGAAATGAGTCTGTAGCACAACTCTCAGAAACTGCAGCAATCATCATCCTTGGAAGTTTAGATCATTAACGATGCAAAATGACATTACAGATAAATGACAACTCATTTTGTCTTTGTGTGCTTAGCTCAGAATCAGGTCTCTAGGATTAAGAGCTAGCTTCTTTGAGGCATGCCCAGATTCCCAGCAAGGGTGAAATCTGTGGAAGCACTAACTATTTCATTCTCTGTACATATGAAATATGACAGTATCCAACTGAATCATAAGTTCTGACTACAATCAGATGTTTGGTGCCAATCAGCAATGCAAGTGATTAGAATAAAGAAACTGGCTTCATGGGTAGCCATTCAGTCCACTCGAACTCAAGGGAGTCTAGTTATGGCTTTGTAGACTGTTACCTTAGCAAACTCCCATTCATGATAACTTCCCAGCCAGGGTTGTGATTCTCAAAAAAGTATGGATGGGCAGTGAGCACAGTTTGGTGCAGGTGGAGCTTGAGGTCAATCATCTATGTGGAAGTATATAATGTATAGTTGGAGATATTGGACTGGAACTTTGAAAAAACACTGGAAGTGGATGTAAAGATTAAGTAGAGCATCAAAGTCATAGGTGAAAGGGGCCCCTAACTCTTATCCAGAGCAACCCTAAACTCTGATCTTCTAGATGAGAAAGTGGAGGCTCAGAGGGTGAAATGAGTTACCTCTGGCCATGTAGGTAGGAAGGGATGTAGCTGGCAATCACATGAAGACCTGGTTCTCTGACTCCCAATTAATTGTACGCTGGTAATTGTCCCTAGATAATTAGAAACATGCTAGCAGAAGAGATCACCAAGGAATAGAACATAAGTGAAATCTCGAGAAGTACTCATTTAGAACCAATATTTTAAAAATACAAAGCACTATGATAAATTCTAGGAAGAGATGCAAGATGCCAAAACAAAAGAAAACAAACAAAACAAAAAACAACCAGCCCCTGAGTTCAAGGAACTTCCATTGCAATGGAGGGTTGCAGAGTGCTGGCAATTACAAAGGTTGGTACACTGTCATTCCAGAGAGTACTGACAACTGGAGTGATAAGAAAGGGCTTGATTAATTGAAACCTACGTTTGCCCATATACAAGTCTCTTTTGCCATCCCTTAAAAGAAAATGAGTTTGGAGCAAAGTGACCTGAAATTTTACAGATCATCAGCCATCAGTGATCATTGAAGATGCAAGATGACAGTTTGGATAAATGACATGTCGTTCATACCTGATCTGAGCCTTGAAAGAAGACAATGCAATGGAGGAAGTACAGCCTGTGCAATAGTGTGGAGCTAGGAGATGATTCAATGTGTTCAGAAAATAGCTAAAAAGCCAGTTTGTTGAAACTTAAGAGTACATAAAGGGGATAATATGAAATAAGTCCATAATGACCAGCAGAAATCATAAGATGGACAACTTAAAATGCCAAGCTTCATTTATATTTAAAATGAGAGGTGAAATGGAACCATCAAAGATTGTGCATAGGAGACTGACACAGTCAAGACTTTAGTCTTAATACAGCATTTGTGTGGAGGATGGATTGGGCAAAGGGAAAAACCAGAAGCTGGGAGTTTAATTAGATGGCTATTACACTATTTCAGGGGAGAAGTGATAGGGGTCTAAACTAGAGAAGTAGAAATGTGAATGCAAATAAGGTGAGAAGAGGGACTGATGCTGGGGAGGAAGACTCAATGAGATGTGACAGTTGCTTAGGTATGGAGGATGGGGTGAAGTGATTCAAAGGATTCAAAATCACAGAACTGGGTGGGTAGACAGAGGGGGTGCCCTTTAACAAAGGAAAATTTGGAGAAGCTATATGTTTGGGAATTATTATGCTTTCCATATTGTTCATGTTGAATTTGAGATCTTGATGGGATATCTTGATGAATATACATATATATATTCACATATATATGTATATGTTCATATATATACATGTAATATCATACCTTTATTAGAGATATTTAATACAGTTATGTTTTCCTGATTAGTAGTTTGCTTTATTTGCTTTGATTTTGTTCATGAAAAATCTTTTCAGTTTCATGTAATTGAAAGTGAGGCCATGGGATTGAAGCATAGCACAGTGCCTAATATAATAGGCACTTAAAATACTTCTTGATTTATTGGATTTAACAGTTAAGATATATTTGCTAACCTTGAAGAAAACGGGTTTTGTCTGGTGGTAGGTTCAAAAGCCAATAAGCAAGAGATTGAGGAGTGGGCAGCAATGAGCACAAATGACTCTAGCAGTTCGGCTTTGAAAATGAGAGGCAAAGGAAGACAGTGTGAAGAGGTCAAATTATAGCTAACATATAATGTTGTCAGAGTGCTTTACATATATTATCATTTGAATCTCATGATCCTTTGAGGTAAGTGTTATTCTTAACCTTATTTCACAGATGTGAAAACTGAGGCAGACAGGGCCATACAGCTAGTAGTAAGTCTACTGAGGAAATTCAAAGCCTGAAGGAGGCTTTGAATTCAGGTCTCCCTGACTTTAAATCCAAAGCTTTGCCAACTATTTCACATTGCTTCCCTAACATTGAGACTTCTATATGGCACTCTACTCACTGTGCCATATTGTCTCTCATCTAATTGATAAGAAGATAGAAGGTAAGTTCCTTGGGGGCAGGCACTGTTTGATTTTTGCCTTCATATTCCCTGCACTGTAGGCTCTTAATAACCTTTATGGAATAAATGAATGAATTATGGACTAGAAACTAAGATTAGAACTGAGTTTGCCAGTTGCTGCTAAACATTAACTGGTAAAATATTCTCAGTGAAGAAAAGAGACAGCAACTGGACCCATTGTGATTGTATTGTTTCCAGTGGCTGATTTACTTAGGAAGCAAGAATGCATGACAATAGGCTGAAATTTACACTTTGGCTTGGAGGCCCAAAATGGACTTCAGGGAATCTTCTATGTCTCACTTTAAGATTACTTCCAAAGCCCTAAAATCGATAATTTGGGATCTTTCAGGCTCTGTGGAGTCACATACTAATTCAGAGATGATAAAACAAACTCTGGGGGGGAAATGGCTATCACTCTTGGAGGGCCCCAGGGGTTAACTACGGAACAATTTTCCTTTCTGGTAATAAAAATATGAAAGATGCATGTTGCAGGGGGCACACTGGGTAGAACAGAAAGATGGAAGCAGGCTGTTTTCTGGATATTGCAATCAACAGTACTCTCTATAAGGGCTTTTTTTTTTCTCCCCAGATACTTATAGGAATTCCTCGATGAATTATTTTCTATCAAATAGGATTAACTTTGTTCTAGATGGAACCCTCTTGATTTTCTCTGCCAAGGAGAGGAACAATTTGGTGTGTCATGCATTACTGTTCACTACAGAGCATCAAACTCATTTCATTTGTGACAAGAGCCGGAATTAAACTTATTCTCCAGAGAGGTGATGCCCATGGATTAATCGGCTATGTGCTTCCTTCTAAGCTTCTCTCTTGGCTGTCAAATCACTTTTCTCTTTTGCAGAAACAAAGGGATGAACCCCTTTGTGTTTGTTATGTGTGTAGAAACAAAATTGCTTCCTCTGCTTGGTCCCTGGGAAACTTACCCATCATCTACTGTAGTCTCATGCTCATGCCTTGGCTTGGTCTGCTGCCTTTCTGAGCTGGGGTGGTTCTAGGACCTCCTAGGAATATATTGTAGTAACTGTAGACACCTGACTTCAGTCCTAGCCACTTTTTCTTTGGAGCTAATCATTTTGACTGTAGTTTCCTCAAGTCAGAGTCAATGTCCTTACATTTACGTACAAATTTATCAGGCAATATCCCAGAAGTTAGGCATCTAGGTAATGTAGTGGATAGAGCACTGGGCTCAGAAGCAGGAATTTTCATGTAACTTATTGTGAGATCCTGGGCAAGACAAGTCACTTCACCTTGTTTGCCTCAGTTTTCTCATCCGTAAAAATGAACCAGAGCAGGAAATGGCAAACCACTCCAGTATCTCTGCCAAGAAAACCCCAAATGGGGTAATGAAGAGTGGGACACAACTGAAAAAGTTCAACAACAACAAATCCTCCCAAATCAGAACAAGACAATCTAGTTCCTGGCCTGAAGGCACTTAGATTTTACCAGGTGAGAAGGAATACAATATACATATAGAAAATGGCATGGTGAAAAGAGTTCTAACTTTCCAGTCAAGAGAACCTGGATTCATATCCTTGCTCTGCCATTTGGTATCCACTCGGTTTTGAAAAAGCAAATTGGCCTCTTTGAGCCTCAGTTTGCTGTATGAAATCAGATGATTGGGTTAGACTGGGAACCTGGGAGGCTGCCAGCTTCTTAATCTGTGGTTGGCAACCCCAGCTGAATGTGGGGGTAGTGAAGTTCTGATTTCTTCTCACTAAATGTTTGATTTGCACAGTCATTTTCTATACCTATATATCTGGAGTCATGTAAAAATTTCTTGAGTGAAAAGGGATCACAAGTGGAAAAAATTTAAGAAGCTTTGGTAGATGATCTGTAAAGCTAGTTCTTAATCTGAGTCTATGTGATCTTCTTACCCTTGGGTATTGTGAGGAAAGCACATAAGGCCAGTGACTGGATCCCTTGTGTGTTGGGGAAAATGATAGCGCTATTTTGTTAGGTCTCTTCTACCATGAGAGCTGCTTTTAAAATATTAGCCATTGAAAAGTGTATTTTAAAATTCTGTGCAAATAGCATTACCCTGCTGAAAAGTCCAAGGTCTGTTCTAATTGCTTTAATTATTTTTGAAGTTGAGTAAACTCCAAGATAAAACAGACTAAATATGCAGCACCCACTTTCATCATTTAACACCCCCCCTCCGTCCGGAATTTGATTGAATTTATATTTTTGGCCAAATTTAAAGCAATCCTATTTATTTCAATGGCGCCATTTTGGGGAAGATTTTAAAAGCTATTATTTTAGAAAAAGATTTTTCAAGCTAAGAAATATAATTGCATTTAATGCAGTATTAATGGTCATATTGTGGGCTTCCTGACATTCTCAGATACCCTTATGCTAATCGGAGTGTCAGCACATTGCTGAGCAGATAGTAAATGGCTCTTCATTGGCTGGTGGTGGTTTCTTCCCACTTGGCAGCTGGCCTCAGCACAAAAGCCTGGGAGTGGCAGATAGGTGTGCTTTTTGAAATGAATTTCACATGTAGCCTGGAGGGCTTTTCTTTAGTCTTCATAGGCTTTATTTAGTTGAGTTTAACTTTGTTAAAAGCCACTGTCAGAGCATGGGGACTTTCTCTCAAATGGAACCTTGGATATAGGGCTTTGTGATGCTACTGTGATCCATAGAGTAGAATAAGCTGACTTCCCCCTCTTCAATCTCTCCCCCAAATTCCCTTTCAGATTAGGCTGCTACCTGCTAAAGGCAATGATTTTATTGAGCCCATTCTTAGGAGGAGTTCAGCTAAAACAAACAAATAAATGAATGGACCAAAAATACTTTGACAATAGGTGAGGCATGCTGTAAATTACTCATTTGATTTTTATAGTGTCCATTTCTTAGAACCTCTGAACATTTATATAAAACCACTTATAGCCATCTAAGGGTAATACTTACATATATATCTTTGTAAGCACTCAGGGCATTTTTAGGATCTTAGAATGTAGAATAAATGGTATTTTTGCCATTTTCCAAAGAAGAACATTCTGAGTTATAATAGAATTTTCTCAAAGTCACAGGAGCAGAAGTAAGACTTAATTACTTTTGAGAAAGTAGGATCCTCCTGCTGACAACTCTCTACTCTGGGCACAATTTGGCTTTTCCCATCAGGGCCATATTACCACCAATTCCAAGCTGAATACAAAAGCTTCTTGGACCATTCGGATATAGCCTGGTGCTTTATTAGTGTTTTACCAGGATCGTAATTTGCATCCATGACTGAATCCAGGTTCGTGGGGCTCCTAAAGAAAATGATGTGGGTCACCTAACCTCCACCTTTTCTATAACCAGAAGCCAAATCAGGGGGTAAAAAGTGTGTGGAATTTTGCTCAGCAGTCCCATAGAGAAGCTTCTAGACTGGTTTGTTTTGCCTTGATCTCAGTAAGTTTGGCAGCTGGGTGATGGTATTTTTGATGTCAGCAATTCTAGAAAGTCATAGAAGGATTGTGAGCTATGCCAACATAGTACCTGTGCTGACACAGATCCGGCAGATCCTGAAGCGTTGGAAACAGGAGAAAAATTAAAGCAAGACTAGTCATGGTGCTTGCAGGAAAATGGACAGTGGAGAAAAGGTAGAACTATTTAACCCTTAATTTGTTTACACTTTACTGAGAATCATTTCTGGACTTGATAGGATCAAAAACAGTTCCCAAGGAATTGAAACTCAAGATGAGTCAGGCTATGATACAAATACACCCAGATGACCAAAAGAAATTCAGTCCTCCAACTCCAGTGAAATAGATTCTAGTGTCTTGAATGAATTTGTATATGTGGCTTCAGGGCCTCTGTTAGTGATCTTTGAAAAATCATGGATTGTGCTAGGGGTTCCCCCTGCTTGAAGAGAGGCACTTCCAGTATTCACAGTAGAATCTTCAAATTATAATCCAATAAATTGGGCTGTTTCTTCACAAAATTTTACAACATAAGAGTAAAGAGATTATTTGTGAACATTTAGACATAAGACCAGTACTCAAGTACCAATCTAGATATTACAACAAATCTGACATTGAGGCCCTGCTGCAGAGCCTCACTGGAGGCCATTTGAGAACATTGAGGAACCATAGCCACTCCCTCTTCTGTACACAGGCTCAGTCCTGGAGAGCTTGTCTCTAATGAGAGTACTTAAGATCCTTTGAAATGGCCACCCTGATTCCTCAGAAGGCAGTCTCCTCATAGCTTAGTATGGCTCACATCTAGTATTTTCCTCAAAAGAATGGTGCACCATATAAAGCATGTATAGGGCAGGTAATTCATTTTTACACATATATGTGCACACACATAATACTTGACACAAAAGAATCACCATCTCTGTTAATAGGATAACCTATAACAGGATGCATTAGCTTAACCAATCGTTCCCGTTACTGTTGGGAAACTGAGGCTTAAATGTCATGAGAACATAAAGGAGTTTTCAGGACTAGTAATTAGGCATTTTACATTTCAGTCCACTGTCCAAGCAACTCCTCAATTATGTCTGATGGTAAAATGGCCAGGCATGGGCCAGTCCTCTTGTCCTTTGCTGGAGTGTCCCATGGCATGGTAAAATTAGTTGTTGTGTGTTCCTCCCCTACTTTTTTCCTTCAACTCTCTCCTAATGGGACTCAACATCTGAACTTCTCTTATTCACAAAGTTGCCTGGACACATCCTTCTTGGGATGTCTAAAGTCAGGAAAGGGCAAAGACAAAAAGGCAGTTCAAATTCAATCCTGCCTAAGCAGGGAATGTTTCTTCAAAGCTCTGTGTTTTTGGTCATCTGGAGGCGATGGTAGGATTAGGACGAGATCCCCTTGTATTCTCTCCTTTCTCAGGAAGTGGGATTTGGGCCTGGAAAGTGGGAGAAGGAAAGAAAGAAAAAGAGAGGGAAGCAGAAGGGGAGAAAGAGAGAGACAGAAAACAAAACTATGGCTGCTTCTTTTTGTTATATCCACTGAGTCATTAGGTCTTCTATTTCCCTAGCCAATACAGGGACTCATTATATCACATTGGCAGCCCCTTAGTTACACATGGGTAGAAGCAGGAGCTAAAGCTCACACCAAGAATGGACCCAGGAATGGCACCTCTAGTTAAGCATGCTTCTTGGGATGGCCCCAGTAGACCAGTGCAAGCTGGCTAATCTCATTTCTTTTTTGACAGGACTCCCAGCCTGACAGATCAGAGGATGCTAGAAACAGAGTCTTTGTATTTTGGAAAGGCATTTAATAGTCTTCCTGCTCTTCCTTAAGACAATTTGTTGAGATAGGGACTAGATAGTAGGTAATAATTAAGTAGTAAATTAAATAGAATCACAACTGGTTCAATGCCACTTTGGAAGGGGATCTAAAGGAGGTGCCCCAGGGATCTGTTTGATTTAACATCTATAAACATTAATGAGTTGAATAAGATGAGAGATGTCATTTTTATTCATTTGCAGGTGACACAAAGTTGTGAGGGAAAACTAACACACTTGATAACAGAATCAGGTATAATAATAATAGCTCAGGAGGATAGAAATTTTGGGCTAAACTTATAAGATGAAATTTAATAGAGGTAAGTCCAAAAATTTTCTAAGCAGGATGCATTGCACACACTAAGCATTAGTGAATGCTCCTTGAGTTAATGGTGGAAATGATGTAGTTAGGCTCTGCTAGCAAACAATGTGAGGGTTTTAGTGAAATGAAAGTTCATTGATTCAATAAGGTGCTAAGGCAGAGCCAGCAATGCTAAGGTTCCTTTACAAGAGGCCCAGGGAGGTACCAGTCCTCTTGTATGGTGTTAGGAGTTCTCCAGTTTAGGAAGAATTTTAGGACTGTATCTTTAAGAGGGCAATGTGACAGTGTTGTTGTTCAAACGTGTCTGACTCTCTGTGACTCCATTTGGATGTTCCTGGTAGAGATCCTGGAAGAGTTGGCCATTTCCTTCTTTAGCTCATTTTACAAATGAGGAAACTGAAAGAAACAGGGTTAAGTGACTTGCCCAGGGTCACACAGCTAGGGATTGTCTTGTGAAGGCTGGATTTGAACTCAGGTCTTCCTGAGTACAGGCCGGGCACTGTATCCATGGAGCCACTCAGATTCCATAGGAAGAGCAGTTGAGAAAACCTTTAGGGGTACAAAAAAGGCTCAGAACCTTCTTACCCATCCAAACTAAACTTCACAGCTGGACAAGAATCTCCTAGTTTAGACTGATACCTTGTGATTTGGCACACTTGTCTCTCTTAGAGTCAGAAGCCCCATATTAAAACTCAAAAGTTCAAGGTTGGAATCCTCAGTCTGGTCTGTGACCTGTCTGTGGTCTTGGCAAAGTCCCTTCCTCCTAAGCCTCAGTTTTACTAATCTGTGTGTCTGGATGATCTCAAAGGCCTCTTTCTTTTTTTATTTTCAAAATATATGCATGGATAATTTTTCATCATGAACCCTTGCAAAACCCTCTGTTCAAATTTTCCCCCTTTTCCCCATCCCCTCCCCAAGATACAAGTAATCCAATATAAGTTAAACAGGGTAAAACTATATGTTCAGTCCAATATATACATGCATATTTATACAATTATCTTGCTGCACAAGAAAAATCAGATCAAAAAGAAAAAAAAAGAGAGAAAATAAAATGCAAGCAAACAATAGCAAAAAGAGTGAGAATGCTATGTTGTGATCCATACTCAGTTCCCACAGTCCTCTTTCTGGGTACAGATGTCTCTCTTCATCACATGATCATTGGAAGTAGCCTCAATCATCTCATTGTAGAAGAGAACCATGTCCATTAGAATTAATAATTATATAATCTTGTTGTTGCCATGTACAATGACCTCCTGGTTCTGCTCATTTCACTCAGCATCAGTTCATGCAAGTCTCTCCAGGCCTCTCTGAAATCATCCTGCTGGGTCATTTCTTACAGAACAATAATATTCCATAATATTCATATACCATAATTTATTCAGCCACTCTCCAATTGATGGGCATCCCTTCAGTTTCCAGTTTCTAGCCACCACAAAAAGGGCTGCCACAAACATTCTTGCACATGTGGGTCCCTTTCCTTCCTCTAAAATCTCTTTGGGATATAGGCCCAATAGAAACACTGCTGGGTCAAAGGGTATGCACAGTTTGATAACTTTTTGAGCATAGCTCCAAATTGCTCTCCAGAATGGTTGGATCCGTTCACATTCCACCAACAATGTATCAATGTCCCAGTTTTCCCACATCCCCTCCAACATTCATCATATCTTTTCCTGTCATTTTAGCCAATCTGATAGGTATGTAGTGGTATCTCAGAGTTGTCTTAATTTGCATTTCTCTGATCAGTAGTGATTTGTAGCACTTTTTCATGTGACTAGAAATAATTTTAATTTCTTCATCTGAAAATTGTCTGTTCATATCCTTTGACCAGTTATCATTTGAAGAATGGCTTGAATTCTTATAAATTTGAGACAATTCTCTATATATTTTAGTATTGAGGAAAGGCCTCTTTCTTTGTATCTACTTGTCCTCATGTGAAGATGGGAACCTCTGAGGTGATGAGGATTTTTCCCTAGCCCCCATCCTCGCACCCTTCCCATTTATGTCTATCCTCACACTGGTATGAAAATCATATTATAGAGCAAAAGGTGGAGCAGATAGGGAACGAATACCTTCTTTTGGCTTTGGCCTGAATCTGGAGGCATTCATCCTCTTTTTTTCCTCTCCACACTTTACCCACCAGCAGGAAACATTCCCAGGCTCAGGAACATCTCATGGTTTTCATGGCTCTGCCATTGTTGGATTGGTAACTGTGCTTACTCTATTTCCACTCACCTATTTAGCCTGTCCATTACAGGCCCAACATTTCCTTTTGGAGATTTTTCTTCTCCCCTGAATTTTCCCAGAAGGACTTTTTGCATTGTCAGTTATGAGAAATTGATGGTAAACATTCATTCTGGGGAACTAGAGCCAAAACCAGCCTGCCTAATTGCTGAAAACCACCACCTCCACAGGGTTTTGCACAGATGGAAGAAACACCATGACAGCAACCATGGATTGAAGTGTATCAAACCTCACTAGCTGTGAGTCTAGCACAAAGCTTACTTTTGCTCATGTTAAACAGAGCCAAAACTACACGATGTTCCAAAAGTCGGAGTGCAGAAACCGGCTCCGGAAACTCCCTATGTATCCCATTCACAAATGAAAGTGTTTCTTTCCAAGTCAAGGGGGAAGAGGGGAAGAAAGGTTTCTTAAATGGTTGGTGGTTTAAGCAAAGTACATATCAGAGAGGAAGTAGACAACCAAGACTGAATTGTACTTGAAGAAACCAAAATGACACCCCTGTGTTGGAGTCAAGGTGCAGTATATACCGCTGTGGCTGCTCATACCAATGTGAGCTTGTGCAGCCACAATAGTCCTTTGCCTGTGGAAGAAGAGGACAAATAATTACATTAATAACCTCATTTAGTTGGGTAGTTGGTTAAGTTTCTTTTAACCAGGCACATGGATTTTTCTGCAATGTTCCCAAATGACATATTGTATCCCTCACTAGGTTCTTTCCCTTTCACAATATGCTACTGCCTCCTTTTCCATAAAGTCATCCCTTATAACAAAGAAAACCTGTTAGACAAAACCAAGCTACCCAGAAATTGTGTCTGTCAGTGCTCACAACATCATACACCCTTAATCTCCCACATTTCTACCAGGAGCAACAAAGTATATTTCAATATCCTTTCTCTGAAGCAGAGGTTGGTTATTGTCTTTAAATTAAGATGACTTGGGGGGCGGAGCCAAGAGGGCGAACTGCGGACAGCTTTCTCTGTGAACTCCCCGGACATTCCCTCAAACCCAGACAAAGTAAGCTTTCCAACTGGTTTCTGAGTGAGGGCCCTGCCAAGCATTTGGACTACAATGCACTTCTATCAAAGATCTACCTTGAAAGAACTCCGGAGAAGGTTAGCCTCAGGGGAAATCGGCCGCTGGTCGCAATCAGACTCCAGCTGGGGGGGAAGTCAGGGCTGTGATAGAGGGGCGGATTTTGGGCACCCAGGAAGCCCCTGGGAGACGCCTGGGCCACTTTGCTCTGCTTGCGGGCAGGTGCTTTGGCAGATCTGCCTTTGGAGAGCAGCTGAAAATGTGGTCCTAGTGCAAATGTTGCCCGACCAGCCTTAGACCGGAAGTCAACTCGGCAAACTGCCCCAGGGCAAATACAAATCGTTGCAGTTTTCTCGGCTTTTGACCAATATCCCAACTTTAAATCATGAGCAAGAAGCAGAAGAGAGCTCTCACCATAGAAAGCTTTTACGAAGAAAAAATAGAACAGTCCCCAGATCCTGACATTATGAAAACAATCCCAGATGAAGCCACAAAGGCAGACTTAAGTTGGTCTCCCTTTCAGAAGGCTTACCTGGATGATTGCATTAAGAATCTCAAAAGAGAGCTAGAAGAAGAATGGGGAAATAAATTGAGATCAGGGCAACAGAAATATCAAAAACTGGAAAATAGGACTGGTGAATTGGAAAAAGAAAACAGTTCACTGAAAAACAAAATTGGTGAATTGGAAAAA
>JAJPUD010007806.1:64942-100867 GCA_023553655.1 Myrmecobius fasciatus | reverse complement strand
ATTACTGTAACTGAGTGTCATGTGCTCAGGAATTTGGAAAAGTGTGAAAATTAGAAAGGAAAAGATAGGTGAACTTTTAAGAGAAAGAATCCTTCCTTCTATCCTCTAATATCAAAGAAGTCAAATGTGAAATTAAATAACAAGGTTGGAGAGGAAGAGATATGTGTATCCTTATTGGTAGTTTGACAAATAAGCCTAGGAAAGCTGAATGATAGTATGGCATGTGAATGATTGCAGGGAAGAGTTGTTCTGGGTGCCTGTTCCAGTAGTGAGCGTGGGAGCCAAAGTAGGCACCATTTTAAGTTCCACGAAGACTTCAAGCATTTACCTCATGCTAGATTTTCAGTGCCAAAAATTTCTACTTTCCATCCCACATAGGATTTATTTTGTGATCAATAAATTTACATGTTTAATAGTGATAACTCAAAGCTTTCAGTGGATTTCAGGGAACAATTTTTAAACCTGGCCTGAGGAGGACAGATTATCTGCTCTGGCTATAGTAAATTGGCAAAATAATTTATTTGAGAAGTAAAAAGGAGTAAATATGGGTACATGGAGTGGGTGAGGGAGAAAACCAGAGAAAATAAGAAAAAGAGAAAAAGCCAAGCATAGCAAGTAATCTGGCATCCAGACTTCCATGACCTTCAGAAGAAATGTAAGTATATTAAGGCATATTTGTGTATATTGAGGCATATTCATGTTAGTAAGTTCCTGTAGGATTTGAATCACAGCTGCTATGAAGAAAATGATTTAGAAGAGACCCTATGTGTATATTTTATAATTGTTTCAGATTCTGCTTAAAATGAGCTGAGCCTTTTTATTTTTACTTTAAAATATTATTAATATAATGATTTTTTTCCCTAGGTTCCAGCCCCTGGATACTTACCCATGACATAATTAGGTCATGAAATAGATATGATTTCCATCTTAATTACTAGCAATTTTATGTTTTTTTTTTCTTTTTCATTCTTTGGTATAGGGCACCATTGAGTTGAATGAATATTACTAACCCATTTAAGAAAACTCATTCTTTAGTAGACAAAGATTAGACAATGATTAAGGAACTGATTTTTCCCTTTAACAGCTTCCTTTGTGAAAGTTTGATTTTCTCATTTTTATCATTTCCAGAATATATAATAGACATGTTATAAAGATTAAATATAATAAATTTTGAAGGTTTTGAGGGGGAAAATTGATACTGCTAAAAGCTTGTTTTGCTAAACTTGATCTTGAAGAAGTAAAAATAAAAACACACCTCTATAACTATGAGAAGGAGATTTTGTTGTTTTTTTTCACTTCTTCCTCAAGAAATCTTATGCACTGAATAAAACAACTCAGAAGGGAGCTTGCCAGCTGCATGAAGGAAGATATACCACTACCAAAAATAATACCTTTAATAAGTTGACAATAAAAATTTCTTGTATGTCATGCCCACAAAGTAATTATTCCTTTATTAAAATCTGAAAATTCATGTCAGTTCAAGTATGTTGCATACACCATCAGTTCGCATTTTTCTTTCTTTTTTTTTCGCATTTTTCATCTAAAATATTCAGAGTTATCTTGGATCCTTGTATTGCAGAGAATAGCTAGGTCACTGACAGCTGAATATCTTACAATATTGCAGTTATTTTGTACACAGTACATTTCACTTTGAATTAGTTCATGGAAATTTTTGCAGGTTTTTCTGAGAGCATAGTGCTCATCATATCTTATAGCACAATAATATTCTACCCTATTATTGCTCTGTAAGAAATGATCAGCAGGATGGCTTCAGAAAGGCCTGCTGAGACTTTCGTGAACTGATGCTGAGTGAAATGAGTAGAATCAAGAGAACATGGGACACAACAATAACAAGGTTATGTGATTATAAATTCTGATGGACATGGCTCTTTTCTCCAATGAGATGGTTCAGACCAATTCCAATAGAGTTGTGATTGAGAGAGCTATCTGCATCCAGAAAAGGATTGTACGGATTGAATGTGGATCACAACACAATATTTTCATCTTTTTTGTTATTGTTTGCTTGCTTTTTGTTTTCTTTCTCATTTCTTGTTCAGCATGTTAAAGGTAAAAATATATATAGAAGAATGGCACATGTTTAACATATAATGGATTACTTGCTTTCTAAGGGAAGGGGTAGGGGAAAGGGAGGGAGAAAAAATTTAGAACATAAGGTGTTGCAAGGGTGAATATTGAAAAGTATCTTTGCATATATATTGAAAATAAAAAGCTATTATTTAAAAAATAGTATTCCATCATAATCACATACTACAATTTGCTCAGCCATTCCTAATTGATGGGCATCCATTTAATTTCCAATTTTTTGATCCCAGAAAAGATATAATATAAATAGTTTTGTACATATGGGTCCTTTTCTTTTTGTGTGTGTTTCCTCTTTTGTGGGAATATAAACCTAATAGTGGTTTTGCTAGGTCAGAGCGTATGCATGGTTTTATAACCTATTAGGAAATGTTTCAAATTACTAGAAAAATGGTTGAATCAGCTCACAACTCTACCAACAATGCATTACTGTCTCACTTTCCCCACATCTCCTCAATATCTTACATTTTTCTTTTCAGTTCCATTAGCCAATCTAATAGATATGAGGTAGTAGCTTAAAATTATTTAAATTTGCATTTCTCCAATTAATAATGAGTTAGAGCATTTTTTCATCTGCCTGTAGATAGCTATAATTACTTTTTTCTGAGAAATTCATATTTTTTGAGCATTTATCATTGGAAGAATGGCTCTCTTTTTATATAAATTTGACTGTTTTCTATGTTTGAAAACTTACATCTTTATCAGAAAAACGTTTCATTTTTTTTCATAATTACTATTGCCCACTGTATTCCCTCTTCACTTCCATTTATTCAATTCTCTCTCTCCTTTTACTCTGTCCACCTCAAAAGTGTTTTGCTTCTAACTTTAGCCTCCTCCAATTTGCTCTGTCTTCCATCATCCTCCAACCCTTCTTTTATCCCTTTCCCCTCCTACTTTCCTATAGGATAATATGTGATTCTCTATCCAATAGAGAGTATATTATTCTCTCTTTGAATCATTTCTGAGGAGAATGAGGTTCACTCACTCCTCTTTAACCTCTCCCTCTTGCTCTCCACTGGAAAAGCTTTCTTCTTTTTTTATGTGAGTACACAATTCTACCTCCTGTTCCTTTCTCCCAGGACATTCCTCTTTTACTCTTTAATTTTATTTAGATTTCATCCCATCATATTCAACTCACGCATGTGTCCTCTGTCTGCATATTCCTTTTAATTGTCCTAATAATGAAAAAGTTCTTAATAGTTACAAGTATCATCTTTCCATGTAGAAATGTAAATACTTTAATCTTATTAAGTATCATATAATTTCCTTTTTTTTAAAAAAAAATATGCTTTTCTTTACTCCACTATTTAAAAGTCAAATTTTCTATTGAACTTTGGTCTTTTTATGAAGAATGTTTGAAAGTCCTCTATTTTTTTTTTTTCCTGAGACAATTGAAGCTAAGTGATTTGCCCAGGGTCACACAGCTAGGAAGTGTGAAGTGTCTGAGGCCAGATTTGAACTCAGGTCCTCCTGATTTCAAGGGCTAGTGCTCTATCCACTGCTCCATCCAGCTCCCCCCTAAAGTCTTCTATTTCAATGAGTTTTTGTACCTCCTTTTCCATGTGTTCAATTCTACTTTTTAAGGTTTTTTTTAAGCTTCTCTTTCCATTTGGCCAATTTTACTTTTAAGTCACTGTCCTTCTCATTGGTTTTTTGTACCTTTTGACCTAGTCTTTTTTTATGTATTATTTTCTTAAGTATTTTTGTGTGTGTTTCCTTTATCAAGCTATTGACTCATTTTTCATGATTTTCTTGCATTGCTCTCATTTTTCTACCCAATTTTCCTCTGCCTCTCTTAGTGATATTTTATGGTCAGAATTTTTTTTTACTCATTTCCCCAGCCTTTTAATGGACTTTTAACTCATTATTAAAGTAGGGTTCTGCTTCCAGAGTGAAGGGATTCCAGAGTGAATATTATGCTGGACTTGGAATCAAGAATACTTGGGTTCAAATTCTGTTTCAGAATTTTATTAGTTATGTGACAATGGGAAAGCTGCTTAATCTCTTTTGTTCTTTTTTCCTTACTTTTAAAATGAGGGGCTTAGACTCCAAGGTCTCTTTTGCAGCATTTGGGGGGTGCTATGTCTTCCTGAGTTCAAATCTAACATCAGACTAGTTATGTGACCCTGGGCAGGTCATTTAATCCTGTTTGCCCCAGTTTCTTCATCTGAAAAATGAACTGGAGGAGAAAGTGGTAAACCACTCCCACATCTTTGACAGTTGCTCATAACAAGAGTAGTTTTGCTACTTTTGTCCAGGATTCTGGACTTTATGGCTATGACTTCAGGTAAGCTTCCATAGAAGATTTGAGTCAATTTTCCCTCTATTTGAAATTCCTGTTGAGTTGGCAACATCAAGCAATAATTGGAAGAATATTTTCCGTCCAAGCCCGAAAGACATTGATAGATTTTTCTCAGTGTGCAAAAATTTAGTGAGACTCTAGGGCAGCTAGGTGGCGCAGTGGATAGAGCACCAGCCTTGAAGTCAGGAGAACCTGAGTTCAAATCTGGTCTCAGACACTTAACATGTCCTAGCTGTGTGACCCTGGGCAAGTCACTTAACCCCAATTGCCTCAGCAAAAAGCCAAAAAAAAAAAAAAAAAAAAAATTAGTGACATTCTGAATATTGTTTTGGTCTTTCAGCATTTAATACCTAGTTATTAAAAATCAATAATTAAGATCAAATATTAAGAATAATTAATAATAGCTTTCTCTTCATAATGGGGACATAGCCCAGTGTCATTGTTTTGGTCATAGCTCCTCTAATACCAGCATTAATAAGGAATCTTGTGGTTTCTATTGTTTCCTTCCACAGTTAAATTGAGAATTTAATTCATGTGCCTAGTCCAGAATGCAAAATTTGCATTTACAGCTGTGACCCACCCCCACACCTGAAAAAGAAAATATACATAAGAAAAGAGTAGAGAGGGAGAAATTAAAAAAACTCCTGGGGAAGTGCTACAGACTCACTCCATTTTTCTTTAGCTTTTTTCACTTTTCTTTAGCTGCTTGTTAAAGGTTTTAGGCCTGAGATTCCTGAGCATATAGGTATAGGAGAGAGTTTCTCATAAATAAATCTTCTGCTTTCTTCTGCATTAAAAAGAATAAGGGCAAAGATATCTTTTTTTCCATTTTGTTCTTTCTTTTTTCACCCTCTTCTAGTAAAAGTATTTCCAAATGAGGGTAAATATTTAATAAGTTGCTAATTAAGGTTTTAACTAAATTAATAATGGAATTTTTTTTCAACGCATGCACTCATTGAAGAGTTTTCTAAATTCTTGTTTGCAAGGTGGAATTCAGGTTCATTTCAGTGTTGACTTTTTCCCCCTGGAACAGCACTTTTCAAAAAATGGGTCACAAACTCTAAAGGTTCCTGAGATCTTTTGAAAGCTATCTGTAAGGTGAAAACTATTTTCATAATAATGGTAAAACATTTTTTGGCTATTAAAATTATACTTTTTCTGACTTTGCTTTTGTATAAGGACAGATTTTCTTAAGTTTGTTTCATCCAAAACAATTTAAAATACAGAGGTAAATATGAAAATCCTACTGTCTTCTATCAAGCCAGACATTAAAGAGATTTAAAAAAAAAATCTTAATCACTATTTACCTCATGAATTCTTTTTTATTTTAAAAATATATATTTTCATAAAATGTTATCTATGTTAATATGTAGTAGATTCATTATTCTTTTTAATTTTCAATAACTTAATTATCAGTTTTCATTTTGAATATAATGATATCCATAGATATAACTCACAAAAAACAGAAGCTCTTTGGGATTCTCAAAAAATTGTATTTTTATTTATTAATTTATTTATTTTGCTGAGGGAGTTGGGTTAAATGGCTTGCCCAGTGTCACACAGCTGGGAAGTATTAAGTATCTGAGGCCTGATTTGGACTCAGGTCTTTTTGACTTCAGGGCCAGCACTCTATCCCTTGCATCATCTAGCTGCCCCCTCAATAATTTTTAAAACCATAAAGGGATCATAAGATCAAAAAGTCTGAGAATCACTGTACTATAATGATTTTAAAAAACTTATATTAAAAAGATAGTTCTTATAATTTAAGAATGGGAATGAAGGCTAGTAGATCTACAACTACTGATGTCTAATTAAATGCCATTTCTATTTCCTTATATGATACATGAAGCACTGATGATGAGAATTGATGGCTTTAAAAATATTTGCAAATGTTTTCCTTTTTGTTTTTGTTTGTTTCCCTCTTTTCAATTTCATTTGTAAGTGTTCTTGGCTTTCTCTGGTTTTAAGAAAAGATTTCTGTGGGCTTATTTCTCTTCCATAGTTTTTTACTATTCTGTGCAGCAACATTGCTCATTCTTTTCTGTCTACTTCTATAATGTTTTGTAAATCATCTTTTACAGAAAATTGGTATTGCTTTCAACTGTCATGTCTCTTTGCTTAACAACGAGATCAAGTTTTTCTGGCTAAGGCAATTTCAGGCTCTCCCCATTTCTTACTTTTCTTAATTATGCTATCTGCCTTTAAAATAATGATAATCAAAGTCTCATCTATTTTCAAATTTTCAAAGTCAATAGCTACTTTAGTAGGTCAGGCATGAGATTTAATTGCATGTTATATATTTTCATCTTTGATGATGTCACTTTTCTATAATCATTACTTTAATTAGTCAGTGGTGTGATCATATAGAAAAAAACTGATTTCATAATTATATTCATAAACAGTAATTTCCTCTGTTAATATTTACATAATTATTATAATATGCATCTTTAGAATTTTACAAGGAAGTGACATAAATATGGAATCTATTCTGTAATGCTTGTTAAAGAATTTTTTAAGGTAGATCTTAAAAAAAAAGAAACACTAGTTATCAACAATCTTCAAAAATTATAGTTAAAACATCTGAGAAATGCAAATTAAAACAATTCCATTATATCACCTTATATTCATTAAATTATAAAAGGTAATTGAAAGCTCTAAGTCTACAGGATTATAAAAAACAGATAGACTTTATAACAATATTCCAAATAGATATAATCCTTTGGGAAGGCAATAACTACATAGGAGTTACAAAACTATATAAACTTGTAAGCCATATGATCCCACTACTGGAATTATATTCAAGGGGCATCATTAAAGAAGAGAAAATAAAATATGTCTATCTAAAAATAGTCTTTGAGGTTTTATTTATTGTAACAAATTAATTGAAAACCTCGTGTGTAACATAAACTTTATGAAATATCCAGTAAGAAATGATTAACAGGGAAGGAATTGAAGGGAGATATAAGAATAATTCAGGGTAAAGAAAGCACTATCAGAATAATTGTGTATGCAGTTATTATGACTATAGAAAATTATACTTATTATTATTGCTATGTGCAAAACTAGGAAAATACTCAAATAAAAGGAATCTTAAGGAAACAAAATCAAATAGCGCATTGAAATATGGATATTTTATATGAATATTCAATTTATCACATTTTAAATAATTTAACATTTACATTTTATTTGTGATTACTTTTGGTTTATTTTTCTGATGGTTTCTAAATTTGGAAATTTCTGAAAAGATAATTATGAAATGTCTGATTATGTGAATGTCAAAACAACAATAAACTAATTCACTTTTGGGCTATGTCAAGAAAATATGCTATTCAGTTTAAGATGTGGAAGAGTCATAATAAAAATGATAATTCTGCCTAAATTGGTCTAGTTGTTCCATAGCAATCAAACTGCCAAAAAAAAATTTTATAGAACTAGAAAAAATAACAACAAAATTCATCCAGAAAAACAAAAGGGCAAGAATATCAAGGGAATGATGAAAAAAAAAAATCCAAAGATGGTAGCCTAGGAGTACTAGAGCTAAAACTCTATTATAAAGCAGCAGTAATCAAAACCATTTGGTACTGAATAAGAAATAGAAAATGCCATTTGCATCCAGAAAAAGAACTATAAAGTTTGGATGTAAATCAATATATACTATGTTCACTTCTTTAATCTTTTTTTCCTCTCATGATTTGTTTTCTTATATTCTGGATTCATAACATGGATTCATAAAGCAATATGCGTTAAAATTAATTAATTAAAAAGACATTCATGAGTCCCTTTATACTTTGTCCTGGTCAGGCCCAATTTTATTTCTCAGTGCAATATTTTTGGTGAAGCACTGACAAGTAATATATTGTAAGGAGACTCCTAACCATATTATACAAAAATCAATTAAAAGAATTGGTGTTGTTTACCCCAGAAAGAAGATTTAAAATACACATAATAGCAGCCATTAAATATTTTAGTAATTGTCCTATATAGCAAAAATTGGACTCAATTTTGAAGTTCCAAAGGGTACATGTAGGACCAATGGATGGAATTTACTTCTCTCAGCAAGAGGCAGTTTGGTACTATAGTGACAGAGATTTGGAATTAAAGTATTTGGGTAAATTAAAGTGATTGGCTTAATTGTGAGAAAAGTGGACAGAAACTTTCTCCCCTCTCAAAAGAACTCCAGAAACTCCAGGAGCCAGTATCTTGAGGTGGACAACTTCCAAATAAGTAAGTCCTCACTGTCTTTGCCTTAATATTATATACCAAACTTACTGGTGTTTGTCACCATGAATTTCCTGACATGTTTGTGTAATACAAAATCCTGCTTCCTTTCCCTACTAAAAAAGTCCTCTTTCAAAGCATGTTAGCTTCAGTTATTTTGTGAAAGGTTGAACTACATAGGTGCAGAGAGACAAACTAGGGTTAAGTTTCCACAGAACAGTTAAAATCCAATCCTTCAGAAACCATGAGCAGACAATAAGAAATACTTAGAAGCTAAGTTTCCACAGAATGTTGCAGGCCTCAAGGTCATGTAAGATAATAAGTATTTCTGACCAATGAGCTTTCAGGAGAAGAGACTCACTTGACTTGAAACTTTTGATAAAGATGTCTAGGCTAGAAACTGGTTTAAACTGACCAGGTTCAAGGACCACTGGGAAAAGCCTTTTCTTCATTGTGCTTGATTATTAAAGTCTTATGCATATGAATTGGAGGACTGAATAGAATTAGAATCTTATTAACAGAACATGGGGTGTATGACAAGGGAGGGGGAACATGTTTAGGAGCAGCAGGTAAAAATGATGTCAACTTAAAGGGGCCGACCTTCTTGGGAAGAGAACTGCGATGAACTAATAACACAAACTTGTCTGCTTCTGTACCTAGGGCTCTCTCTTCCCAGCAGAAGGGCAGAAATGTCCAATTATTCTGGACTTTCTCTCTCAATAAAATTTCTTGGTCACCTGACCTTCAGAGTCAGCTTGTTTCTAATAATACGGGGGCTCATCCAGGATAAATGAAAGCACCAGGGAGGTGAGATCTGAGTGTACTGGGAAGAGTGCTCCCAATGGTTTCAAAGGTCCTGATATTTGGGTTTCACTTCCCTCATGCCTCTCAAAGTCCCAAAGACAGCTGCTGCAAAGAGAGGGGTTGAACAGAGGCAATCCAAAGGTTAGGGGGAGAAAAGTCTGCCTACAAATTCGACCTGAGATATCAGACAAAGGTAAGACAGGACTTGGCTGCATAGGACCTGTGGGAACCATTTCAGGAGGGTCTGTGTGGAAAGTCCTGTGGATTACCAGACCCATTTCACCAACAGGCGGACTGGATAAACACCCTTTGTTTATTGGGTAGGTCCCTCTTTGAGGAAGACCCCTGTGGACAGGGCCTTGCAGGAGGAGGTCCCTGTGTGCAGCTTGGCTATGTGGGATCTGCGGGAGCCATTGTGAAGGTTCAGGCGGAAGACCCTGTGGGGTCTCACTGAATTCATTAATATGTAAAACATCTTTCTAGACCTAGGAGTAAAAGAAATCCCCAGGAAGAAAATTGGGAGGATGCTCCCAGGATTACTTGTATGTTAGGCTTACATCTGTATATAAAAGCTGGAAATAGAAGATATCTGTATGCCTGTGTGGGTGTCTGCTTTGCACTCTTGTGTTCTGTGTTAAAAATTAGCAAACTTGTGAGAGATAAGAATTCAGTCTCTGTTGCTGGCTTGGAAAAATATCAGGCTGACTTGCTGGAATTCATTCAGAGCACTAATTCTTTCAGTGGCTCAAGGGAAAATCCTTAGAAGTTTCAAACCATCCTGTTGCTCTGGTGACAGGGCCCCCCATCTTGATTCAGGGTCCCCAAATTTCTCCACATCAGACTTGGCATGTTCTGAAGGAAGTGATTTTCTTAGTTCCCTTTAAATAGGAGACTAGCCTAGATTTAGGAAATGTAGGAGAACAAGTAAATGTAAGAAAATAGATTGGAATGTCAGATAACTTTGGGAACAGGAGCCTGTACTTAAGAACTAGCAGGTTCAGTATCTTTCCTGTTTCATGGAAAGCGAGAGGTTCTATCCCATGGAGACAGCTTTGAGGTTGTGATTCATTTGAAATTGAAAATCTGACTGTAGAACGTTTGAAACTCAAGTCACTTTGGTCTTTGATCTTTGTAAGGTAATTTGAGAACTAATTCTGGGCTCCTTAGGGATTAGCATAGTGCAATCTTTTTCTCTTTCTCTCTTTGTGCCTCTGGCTGACTGCAGCAACTTTGTAGAAAAGGGGGAAAGAAAACGAAAATATATTTAATACAGTGAAGTTGGTAAAAGCATGTAGAAGAGGATAGATAGTCAGAAAAAAATGAGACATATGTATATAGAAAGGTAAGTGAGAAAGTTTAAACAAATAGGAATAAGAAGAGCATGGATTGAAAGGGATTTGAGAGTCTGGGAACTTTGGGGAAAACAGAAAAATCACTTTAAAAACTCTTGAAAGCCAGAAGCATGTAACTTTGTTATCAGAATGCAGGCTTGTGGAACCATATTAGGAAAAATCTCAGGGTAAAAAAAAAATGGGCACTTAACTCTTTCCTACCTTACAAAAGGGAAGAGATTTGTGTGAATTGGAAAAATAACTAAAAGGTAATTTTGCTACATGTTGAATGGAACATGTAGGTAGATTTTAGGGAATCTCACAAACTAAAGTACTGGTTAATTTTTAATTAACTTTTAAAATTGGTGTGTGTGTTAAAATTGGAAACTTAATTGGTTCTGATAGATTCTGTTCTACCTGAATTTTAAGAATTATTTTATTTTCTCCCAGAACTAAAAGGGAAATTTGTCTAAAGTAACAAGTGGAGAAGCCTCCTGAAAATTCCAGATTTGTAATAGCTTGGGCAAGAAAATCCTATCATTTGAGTCCATTATTGAATGACTCAGTAAATACTGATAAGTAATGGCTTCTTTCTGATATTCTAGGACCCAGATTTTATTTGTTATCTAGTACCCTGAATATTATTAGAATATAAAATGAAAAAACTAACAGGAGATGGAAAATGTGTTTAAAAATCTGTTGTTATTATCACCCTTGCTAACTCTGTAAATGTAAGTTAGGAGATTAGTTATTTTCATCTTTGCTTGTGAGTGAAGAGGAAATCACAACTAATTTAGCTTTTAGTTATGAAAATTCTTAAATTGTTCATTATGTTAAAACCTACAATTAGTAATTACTGTACATGTGGAATAAGACAGATAGGTTAAGCAACTTCTAGGGAAGTCCATAGTTGATCTAAGGAATAAATTCAGTGCAAAAACATATATTGAAAATTTCCCCCTTATTGGAAAAATGGGGATAGGAAGAGGTGTGGTGGCCAGTTGGGGAGGCCAGGTCATCTGTTATTATTGTGGGAAGAATGGACACTTCCAGAAGGAGTATTCAGAATTAAAGGAGGAGGAAAAAATGTTGCCCCTCTTACCTTTTGAGGAAAATGAGAACTAGGGACACCTGGAGTTCTTTATAGCTCTCACTGGGAGTCCTTAGTAAATTTAGAAGGGAATAAAAAGGAGAAGATTTAGCAGTTACTGGAGTAGAGTGGTTAGTAGGATAACATTAGAACAAATTATAACTAGGTATGGATTGTTAGCAACTATAGAATTCTTATAATGGAACATAATTTACTTCTAAGGTTTTATAAGAAATAAGGAAGGAGGAGATTACAAATTTAGTGTATCTGCCCTCATCAGGGAAAGTGAAAAGAATCTTTTTTTCTTAAGAAACAGTTTACTAAATTGCTATTAAATATAAATTGCTTTGTACCAAATATTTGCCCAGTGCTTTGTTAAAGATTTAGAACTGCACTCAGAAGAGTTCTATAAATTCTCTATAAGTTCTATATAAATTAGTTGGGACTTTCAGGAATTGTTAATGGATGGGAGTAAAGGAAAAGATTTTGGTGTACCTATTATAGAAGTCACTCCTGTATATAGAAAAAAAATAAAGGATAGATGTAAATCCCAGGAGTGGGGAATAATTTGTAAGGCAGAGATTGGATCACACAATTAGTGTTGGAATCAAAGGTGCTGAAACATCAGATAGTATTTAAAATTCACCCTCCTCTGGTAAAATATAAATGGCAAAAATAGGGGAGGTTTAAAAATTCCCCACTTAAAATCAATCTGAAAAAAAAAATCCAGAGGATGTGGTGTGTATGTTAAATAATACCCTATGTTATTGGAGGGAAAAATAAGATTGAAATCAGTAATAAAGGGATTTGTGAAGGATGGGCTATTAGAACTTTGTATAATCCCTTTCAGTACTCCTATTTTGCCCCTTAAGAAATCAGATGAGACTTATGGATTAATACAAGACCTTGGGATGATAAACAAGAAAGTGATACATTAGAAAGCATCTGAAGGGAATAAATTCTGAGTTAGTGTGGAACTGTTTAATTGATGAGGAAAATGTTTAAAGGAAGTGGCTTTATTGAGGAGTGGGGAAAGGATGTTTGTCCTTATCTCCACTCTGTCTAAAATGTTTTAAAGAGGAAGAGAAAAGCTTGGAAGATATTAAAGCAATAAAAACTCCCTGAAAGATAGTGGCAATTAGTTGATGGGAGGAGAATGTTAAATAAGGCCATAAATGGGGAAATTTTAACTGTATTATATTAAGGAAGGCAATGGAGCACTCAAGCATCATGTAATGTCTTTTTAAGAAAACTTGCTATGTAGGGATATGTGCAATTGCTAAACAAATATCTGAAAGTAGTATGTCTAAAGACAAATAAGAAATATTGATGAGGTGTCCTTCCAGAGGGAGGGAGCCTGGCTCCAGAATTTTTGAATTAGACTTTACTGAAATGACACTAATGGGAAAATTGAGGTATTTATTGGTTATAGTGGACCATTTAATAGGATGGATGGATGCTTTCTCCTGAACTTTGCTACCTTGAGAGGGGTTAGGAGGGTAACATTAGATCAAATTATAACTAGGTATGGATTGTTAGGAACCATTCAATTCTGATAATGGAACATAATTTACTTCTAAGATTTTATAAGAAATAAGGAAGTGTGTGTGTGTGTGGGGGAAGATTACAAATTCAGTGCATCTGCCCTCATCAGGGAAAGTGAAAAGAATGAATCAAGTTCTTAAGAAATAGATTACTGAATTGATGTTAAATATAAATTGCTTTGTACCAAAGATTTGCCCAGTGCTTTGTTAAAGATTTAGAACTCTCCATATATATGTTGTTTGGTTTACTTTATTTGGGAGGGGAAAGGAAAATACCCTTTTTTTGAAACAAAGAATAAGTTTCTAAGGAATTACATATTGGAAGTGTCCTCATCCTTTTCAGCCCTTGGGAAACAAGAACTGTTGGCCCAGACAACACCTTTGGAGTTTGTAATTCCAGGACACTTGGGTGCCTTTTAAGTCATGGAAGGATCAGAGTGGGAAAGACTTTATCAGATGTTACTGATGGTGGAGACTGCTGTGCAGAGGCCTACAAGGAGTGAACTCCTTACACCTGTGGAGGACCCTCAAGAATGGATTGGTAAAAACAATTTATAACCTCTAAAACTGAGGAGCAATTAGGAATGTTTTGGTGAGACGGGGGATTAATTGTGCTTGAAGGATAGTTGGGTGAACTGACAGGAATATCAAGTTCTGCCCTTTCTATGGGACCTTTGTTGATGCCCCCAATTTGGAAGATCACCATGTTTCTTGAAACCATCTTGTCAACCCCTGGGAAAAATTGTTTGGGTTTTATAGTCTCCAGGTAAGGAATAGATTTATTGATAATCTACAAGTTTGTTATATAGAAATGATTTATAACATTTTCCTATTATACCAGAATGAATTTAAGCTTGAAAATAAAATAAGAAGAAAATAAAAAGGGGAGGCTCAAAGATGTTACTGAGTCATCTTGAAGCTGTTCTCATTATTTTAAGGGATTGTGATAATAGTAGTCTACGCCTTTATCCCTTCAAAGATGATTAAACTAACCATATAGACAATTACAATTTGGAAATTTAAGATTTTTCTAAAATTTGGATCTTTGGTTATTGGTTATGGAGTATCTTAAAGCAAAAATTATTTGTGTAATGTTGAACTTAAAAATATTCACTCAGATATCAAGATAAGATGTGCACTTTCTGGAATGAATCTCTTACTATTAGCAATATAAGATTATAGTCATTACTTATTTAGGATATGTGATCCTTAAGAGCTAAACCTACCTGAAACTTTGATTAATGAAACTTGCTATTTAAGATGAGAGATCTCTTGGGACTTTACCTGATATTGTTTGGAGTTTTGAATTTGGGTATGATTGTCTAATGAATCATCAAGTCAATAATCCATCATCTGAGAGAAGTATGCCATAAGTTACTCAGAGGAATGTGATTCTGAATTATTGCAGGTTCAGGCTTGTATTTGGACAAGAGTGGGAGGATAACTTTGACTTTTACTTAAGGTGGAATTCTTTTGACTCAGTGTCCCCATTGTATTCCTTTGAACAGGGACCAACCTGATTATTACTGAGTCTGGCTTTGAGATGGAATTGTTACTGTATTACTGCTTGTATACCCTCTCAGGCTGAGGCCTGAAGAACCAATTTTGATGCTATTATAATCATGCCCTTGCTTTTATCTCTTATGGCAAATTTCTACAATTGGAGCAAGTGGTCAATAGAAAGCATGGCAACAATTTAAATATGACAGATCTTGTAGTTTTCAGTCTGAAAATGTGTGGTCATTATATCCTAAATAAGTAGGTAAGTGAATATTTGGCTCAGTCATCTATTGTTAGATGCATATATCTATATGAAATAAGGTCATTAAAATTTTCAAAATAATGCAAGAATAATTTATAAACTTATCTGTGGGTCAGTCTATTGTGGGGTATTCTGTTGATTATTGAAGTTAAATCTGAAATATCTTTAGTACAGTTTGGAGAAGAGAATTTTAGTGCAATCAGTTTTCTTAAGAGGTATGTAACTTAATGGGGTATTTGGTGTTACATCAGTGAAAAAGTCTTTTATTCAAGTTTGTTGCTACTGTGGGAATAGCCTTTGTTGTTACTCTGTGTTCTGTGGCACAAACATGTTTTCTTATAAATAACTTACTTGGTATGAAAAGCTGCTGGCCAAGCTTGGCCTCTTCAATGTCTCTTACCACAGTTCTTTGTGTACTAGTCTTTTTATCTCAAGCTATCCTAACCCCGGCTTGTTAGGTTTGTTTTCTTCTAGGCAATTACAGCTTTATCAACCAGATTCAGGGATCTTTTCTGAGAACCTGTTGGATGCTGCTCTTGACCCACCCCCCAGACTCAACTCTAAGCCTCCTTCCAGCTTGAAGCAGCCATAATTCCTGTGGAAAATTAAGATCTCTGGCTCTTGTACCCAGAATTCCATCTCTCCAAAAGAGACAGAAGTGAAGGGGATGATGGGTTGGAGCCGAGAACCATGTATGTAGGTAAGGAATATGGGACATATTGTTGTTTTTATTATTCTCCTGTTCGAGCACAATTTATTTGTATTCCTTTATTAGACTTATTCCTTCCTGTTTGCAAATTTTTCATTTAAAAGTAAATGTTAATTAAATGAGACAAGTTACTTTTAAAGAAGTTCAGAATATAAATGAGGAGTGTGAACTAATGTTACGGAGATTTGAAGATGGCATTGGGGGAAGTGTTTGGAAATCTAATCCTTACTAGAAATAAAAAGGAGGAATTGTGAGAGACAAACTAAAGTTAAGTTTCCACAGAACAGTTAAAATTCATTTTCTCAGAAATAGTAAGCAGACGATGAGAAATAATGAAAAGCTTAAGTTCCCACAGAGTATTGTAAGTCTCAAAGTAATGTAAGATAATCAAGTATCTCTACCCAGTGAGCTTTCAGGAGAAAAGACTCACTTGGCTTCAAAATTTTGATAAAGATGTTTAGGTTAGAAACTGGTTTAAACTGATCAGGTTTAAGGACCCCCTGGGAAAAGTTTTTTTTTTTTTTTATTGTACTAGTTTAATAAGCCTCATGCATATAAGCTGACATACTTGAATAGAATTAGAACCTTATTACTAGAACATGGGATGTATGACAAAGGAGGGGGAACATGTTTAGGAGTAGCATGTAAGAAATGATGTAACCTTAAGGGGGACTGATCAATCCATTCTGTGGGGGAGTAAACTTCGGTGAACTAACAGCATAACTGCTTCTGTATCTAGGGCTATCTCTTCCCATCAAAGGGACAGACTCCTATTACTGGCTGCTATTTATCTGTGTGTATGTATATATAAATATATTGGTGGAGACAGCTAAGTTGGAAAATGAATTCATATAAATGACCTAACAAATCTTAATGTGTTAATCGGCTGCCCCCCTCCAGGATACATAAAGTTCTTTTTTAAGTAGGATACTTCGGGAGACTATGCTTTATACAAAATAATGATTTCCAAAACTGGAGATTTCATATCTCGAGGTAACATGATTAGCAAAGATCTTTTGGGAATAGTCACATGATATTCTTTTATTAATATTAAAGCACATTTATAAAGGGTGTTCCAAAAGTCTTGGTTTCATTGAAGTTCTACTTATTTAAAATCTTAATTTAAAGTATCAAAGCTTAATACTGTACTAAGACTATTCGAACATCTCGTGTCATATTTTAAGAATGCCAAGTATTTTATATTCAGCCATCTCCATTTGATAGACTCATTGAGGAAAAGTGACTGTACTGTCACATTGATACCATAATAATAATTGTAAGAGCTGAGAATTGAACCTGGGTGTTGTGGACTAAGACATCAGTATATTTTGGAAAGCTTGAATCAATCCCCACATTCCCAAAATACCAAGTGAGAATATTTTGAGCCAAAACATTATGAAGAATACCTGTTAATTTGCTCTCTTTTGGCACCCAAACATAGTCCTTTTGGGCAAGAAAGCTATAAAAATAGCTTTAAGATTTCAAGTGGAGAAGCTTCAGAGACTCCAGAAGAATTCTTTGCTAACCCCTTTTAATCTTCTTTCTGCTTGTTTTTACTTTCCTGGATTGCTTGTTGGATGCTTTTATTAAAAGAATAATTTTTTTGAACCCTCAGGCTCTGTGTGATGCCTTGTACTAGAACAACACATCTTTATGAAGGATGCTTTTTCTGTCTTATTTTGAACATGATTTAGAGAAACTATGATGCTTTTGAGATACAAAATTTATTTAAAAAATGTAGCTACGTAGAGTAAATAGTTCCTGACTTGACTTTGGCAAGTAGACTCCCAAATATTTTATATTATCCACAGTTATTTTAAATGGAATTTCTCTGTATCTCTTGCTATTGGACTCTGCTAGTAATATATAAAAATTCTGGTGATTTATTTGGATTCATTTTTTTCCTGAGGCAATTGGGGTTAAGTGACTTGCCTAGGGTCACACAGCTAGGAAGTGTTAAGTGTCTGAGACCAGATTTGAAGTCAGATCCTCCAGATTTCAGGCCTGGTACTCTTCCACTGCACTACCTAGATACCTTTATGTGAGTTTATTTTGTATTTTACAACTTTGCTAAAGTTGAATTGTTTCTAATAGTTTTTATGTTAATTCTTTAAGGTTCTCTAAATATACCATCATATCATCTGCAAAAAGTGATGATTTGGTTTCCGCGTGACCTACTCTAATTCCTTTAATACCTTTTTCTTCTCTTATTACAAAAATTAACATTTCTAATAAAATATTGCATAGTAATGATGATAGTAGGCAACATGTTTCACCCCTGATCTTATTGGGAATCTCTCATTTATCACCATTACATATAATGCTTGCTGATGGTTTTAAATAGAGACTACTGATCATTTAAGGAAAATTCCATTTATTCCTATAATCTCTACTGTTTTCAATAGAAATGAGTGCTGGATTTGTCAAATGCTTTTTCTGCATCTATTGAGATAATCATATGATTTTTGTTAGTTTGGTTATTGATATAGTCAATTATGTTAATAGTTTTTCTAATATTGGACCAGCCCTGCATTCCTCGTATAAATACTACTTAGTCATACATAGTGTATTATCCTGGAGATGACTTTCTGTAGTTTCTTTGTTAATATTTTATTTAAGATTTTTGCATCAATATCCATTAGGCAAATTGGTCTATTATTTTTTTTTCTGTTTTCACCCTACCTGGTTTAGGTATCAGCACCATATCTGTATCATAAAAAGAATTTGGTAGTATTCCTTCTTTTCCTATTTTTTCAAATAGTTTGTATAGTATTGGAATTCATTGTTCTTTAAATGTTTGGTAGAATTCATATGTAAATCCATCTGGCCCTGGAGATTTTTTCTTAGAGAGTTGGTTAATAGCTTGTTCTATTTCTTTTTTCTAAAATGGGACTATTTAGGGGCAGCTAGGTGGCACAGTAGATAGACCACCATCCCTGAAGTCAGGAGGACCTGAATTCAAATCTGGTCTCAGACACTTAACGTTCCCTGGCTGTGTGACCCTGGGCAAATCACTTAACCCCAATTGCCTCAGCAAAAAGCAATAAAATAAAATAAAATAAAATAAAATGGGACGATTTAAATAATTTATTTCCTCTTCTGTTAATCTGGACAATCTATATTTTTGTGGGTATCCCTCCATTTCACCTAGTTCATCATATTTATTGACATCTAGCTGGGCAAAATAACTCCTAATTATTGCTCTAATTTCCTCTTCATTGATGTAAAGTTTTCTCTTTTCATTTTTGAGACTAACAATTTGATTTTCTTCTTTCCTTTTTCTAATAAAATTAACTAAAAGTTTATCAATTTGGTTGTTTTTTTTTCCACAAAACTAACTTAGTTTTATTTATTAATTCAATAGTTTTCTTACTTTCAATTTTATTAATCCCCCTTTTATTTTCAGAATTTCAAATTTGGCATTTAATTGAGGTGTTTTAATTTGTTATTTTTCCAGCTTTTTAAGTTGCAAGCCCGACTCATTTATCTTCTATTTCTCTATTTTATACAACTAAGCATATAGAGATAAAAAATATCCTTTAATAACTGCTTTGGCTGCATCCCACAAATTTTAGTATGTTGTCTTATTGTTGTCATTCTCTTGGATGAAATTATTGATTGTGTCTTTGATTTGTTATTTCTCCCACTCATTCTTTAGGATTAGATTATTTAGTTTCCAATTAATTTTTGGTCTATTTTCCCCTGGCTTTTTATTGCATGTAATTTTTATTGCATCATTATTTGAAAAAAAATGCATTTACCATTTCTGCCTTTTTGCATGTGATTTTGAGGTTTGTATGATCTAATACATAGTCAATTTTAGTATATATTCCATGTCCTGCCTAGAAAAATGTATATTTTTTTCTGTATCCATTCAATTTTCTCCAAAGGTCTATCATCCCTAATTTTTCTAAGATTCTATTTACTTCCTTAACTTCTTTCTTATTTATTTTGTAGTTTGATTTATCTAGTTCTGAAAGAGCAAGGTTGAGATCCCCTACTAGTGTAGTTTCACTGTCTAATTCTTCTTGCAACTCTCCTAACTTCTCCTGTAGGAATTTGGATATTATACCAGATGGTGCATATATGTTTAATATTTATATTACTTCATTACCTATGGTACCTTTAAATACAATGTAGTGGATTCTGGCTTTTATTCTAGTCTGCTATCAGCTTCTGTTTTATGGTAGAGTTCATCCCATTCACATTCACAAATAAAATTACTATCTTTGTATTTCCTGCCATTTTGTTTTTCCCCAGTTATATTTTTCTCTTCCCTTTCCCTCCTCGTCAATATTTTGTCACTGATCACCCCATCCGTCAAACAGCCCTCCCTTTTTCCATCCCTTCCTTTTTATAGCTTTATCCTTCTACTTCTCTTTTCTTTTCTATTAGCCTAACCCCTTCCCCTTCTCCTTTCCCTCCTACTTCCCTACAGGGTGAAATAAGCTTCTCAGTGAAGCTAAGTGTGTCTGATATTCTCTCTTTGAGACAAATCTGATGAGAGTAAGAATCACACAATTCTCATCCCCCTTCCCTCTTTCCCTCAATTGCAATAGGTCTTTTTTGGTCTCCTCATGAGATTCAATTTACCTCATTTTAACTCCATTTTCCTTTTCTTCTAGTAGAATCACCATTCCTCCTCTAATTTCTTTTTTAAATCATCACAATAAAATGAAATTATACCTGCACCGTATAAGTATAACCATAACAGAGCTACAGATCTCAAGAGTTAAATATATCAGCTTCCCATAGAGATATAAGCCTTTGAACTTTTAAAAGAAAGCTTTTTTTTTTACCTTTTTATACGTCTCTTGAATTCTGTATTTGAAGATGAAATTTTCTATTCAGCTATGGTCTTTTCAACAAAATAGATGAAATTCACCCATTTCACTGAATATTCATCTTTTTTTTCTGAAAGATGATGCTCAATTTTGTTGGATAATTGATTCTTGGCTGCAATCCAAATTCTTTTGCCTTTCAGAATATCATATTCCAGCCACTTTGATCCTTTTAAAGTGGAAGCTGTTAGGTCCTGGGTAATCCTAATTGTGGCTCCTCAATATTTGAATTGCTTTTTTCTTGCTGCTTGCAATATTTTCTCCTTGATTTGATAATTCTGAAATTTAGCTAAAATATTCCTTGGGGTTTTCATTTTGTGGTCTCTTTCAGGAGGTGATTGGTGAATTCCTTCAATGACTATTTACCCTCTGATTCTAAGACATCTGGGCACTTTTCCTTGACTATTTCCTGAAGATTATGTATAGGTTCCTTTTTTCATCATTGTTTTCAGGATGTTCACTAATTCTTCCATTGTCTCTCCTAGATTTATTTTCCAGGTCAGTTTTTTTTCCTATTGAAGCATTTTTTGGGGGTGGGGTTTGTTTACAGATTTTTAAAGTCTCATTGTCACATTTTGATTCAATCACTTCCATTTGTTCAATTCTAATTTTTTAGTGAATTATTTTCTTCAGTTAGCTTTTTTATCTCTTTTTTTTGCATTTGGCCAGTTGAACTTTTATTTGAAGTGTTTTGTTAATTGCATTTTTCCCCATTTCACAGATTTTGATTTTCAGTGAATTGATTTATTTTTCATATCTATTTTGTAAGGAGTGTTTTTTTTCTATTTCATCAAATCTATTTTTAACAAAATTTTTTTTCAGATAATTTCTGGTTTTCCTTGTCCATAGCCTCTTGCAAAGATCGAATTTCCTTTCCCCATTTTTCTTCTTACTCTCTTTAAGATCTTTTTTGAATTCTTTCAGAAGAGCCTTGTGAAATGGAGACCAATTTATCACTAGTTGGTTCTTCATCTTGTGTTGACTTGCCTTTTAGACTTGTTTGAGGTCTGTTCTTCTCTTTTTCCATAAAAGCTGTCTATGGTCAGAGTTCTTTTTTCCTTTTTTGCTCATTTTTTAAAGGTTGAGGTCTGCTCTTAAGGCAAAGAGGCAACAGGTATTTTAGTTTGCCCTGGGACAGTTCTGCTGACTGACTTCCAGGGCTAGGTAAGCAAGGCCACATTCCACATTCTTCTGGTGCTCAGTAGCTCACAATTTGCCTTTTGTATTTGCCTTGGGTGTCTTACAGCAAATCTGCTGAACTACTGACTTGTAACCAGGAAGAGTAGCATAAGAGCCTCACAGAAGATTTCCTGGTGTGTGGACACTGCAACACCCTGTCTCCCCACTCCAGCTCCTTGCCCCTGACTCCCTGTGCAGCCTGTCCTTCTGCCCGATTGAAACCAATTGAAGTTCTTCCACAATATCTTCTTCTGGAAAATTGTCATATTCCAAATATTTGTGGGTTCCATCACTTCAAAACCAGTTCAGAGATTTAATCTGCTGTTAATTTGAGGGAATTCTGGAGGAGGTCACACATATATGTTATCTTGGCTCTACCCTAATGAGATATTCTTTACTATTCAAATTCACTAGATTAATTTATTTTGTCCTATGTGAAGATTTATTAATTGGATACACTTTGAAGATTATATGGGGAATAAATCATTCACAAAAGGGTGTGGTGGGTGTGTTTTACACAGTAGCTAATCAAATCTCTGTGCTTAAGAAAGGATATTGGATTTTTTTGTTTTGTTTTGTTTTTCTAGCCAATACTTAACCTCGTGAAACTTAGATTGTAAAGGATACATATCCTTCTGGATTCTTGATTTTAAAAACCTACTCTTAGATGTCTTATTTTTGCCAAAGCCAAATTGTTTTTGTGTGCTTCTAAATAGTGAATCATGTTAGCACATTGATAGAAGGTCATTTGACTGAAAACTACTTATGTAATAGCTTTTAATAATGACAGCTAAGTGCTTTGCAAGGGCTTTGTTAGCTGCAGTGCTTTATGGTTTGCCAAGGATTTTATATAGATGATCTCATTTGATCTAAGAAAAGGCCAAGTATGAAATCAGTTCTCTTATGTTTATAGGTTTTTACTGTTGTTTACTTAAGTGACTTAGAGGATAAAAAAAAAGAACAAAGAAATATCATTACTGGATTAAAAAAGGGACCCAATGGACTAAAAATATAAGAGAATGTAAAAAAAAAGGAAAGAAAGATATAAGGCTGAATTAATACTTAATGGTCTGCATCTCCCATTCTCTTAAAAGTGAATCAATATCTTTTGTAGGAAGGAACAATAACTTGAGTGTGAAATTGTGTAAATAGGGAGAAGAGAGATAAGCAGAAGAGATCAAATCTATAGGTGTATAGTGAAGAATAATTACTACAATCTCTCAAAAAAAAGATGAAAGCATTGCATATGCTGTAGGAGAATTGGACAAAAGCAATAGAAGAGAGGGACTGGGATAAAGGGTATCAATGAAAGGTTAGGTCTCATCTCAAAAAGGGATATTAGCATTCACATGATATATGTGTGTGTGTGTGTGTGTGTGTCTGTGCTGCAGTGAATAAGGGCTTAAAAATGGATTTTAAGCTAGTAGAAATTTACACATTAGAAGATTATCTTCATTTGCATATATTATTACCATGTTTAACATATATTGCATTACTTGCCATCTAGGAGAGGGGGTGGGAGGAAGTAGGGGGAAACTGGAACACAAGGTTCTGCAAGGGTCAATGGTAAAAAAAATATATATGCTTACATATGTTTTGAAAATGAAAAGCTTCAATTTAAAAAAAGAAAACAAAAAGATTACCTTCACTGGAAAAAAAGGATAATACCTCCTTGACATCATCCTACTTTTTTAGAGCTCATGGACAATTTCCTACAGGCAGCCAGCACCTAGCAGTGGAAGGAATAACATCAAAAAGTATTTAAGTTATAATAGCCTTATAAAATTCAGAATTAACTTGATAGCAAAGGTAATAATGAATAGAACAGTACAAAAGAAAGCTTTGAAAATGGATTGTTTAATAGAATTATTGAAATAAAAAAAAATTGAAAGGGAGATAGGAAGGGAAGATTTTGAACCACTTACTAAACTAGTCAGAGAAAGAAAAGGGACCAAAGAGAGTAATAAATAAGTAGAAAGACTGGGAAATTAACAATTTAAGTGAATTCAAACAACTTGGGATAAGTAAATATAAGAAGGTAAAAGAGGGAGAATCTATGGAAATAGAGTAGCTTCAAAGTAGAATGAGCAAAACTAATCACAGGGGGAGTAGGAAAAATACTACTAATAGGAATAAAGTGCAGGCTTTAAATGCAAGACATAAAAATCAATATGAAGGAGAATAATGAATACAAACCCAATAATAATACAAACCTAAAAATCATAACTTTAAACATGAATGGATTACAAAATATAATAAAGTTAAAAAAGTGGCAGACGAGAAATTCCATCAATCTTTTTTATCTGCAAAACAAAAATAAAAATGGTTACTATCAAGAAAAATAAAGAGAGGAATTTCAATCTTATTGCTGAAAGCAACCATAGACAATATAAATTCTGAAAAATATATGTAAGAAGTGATATATATATATATGTTTACACAAAATTTTAATAAAAATTTCACTTAATTGCAGAAACACAGTGTTAAAATAATTATGTAAAATTTTAATGTTACTCTTTAAGAACTTGACATATAATATAGCAAAATAATCTTTAGAAAAATAGAAAGTTAAACTTTTGGAGAATTTAGAGCTGAAAGACTTGTATCTTCAGAATGTAAATGTTGAAAAATACATATTTATATCTATCTACACACACACACAAACACACACACATATATATATACATACGTATATATGTATATGCAAAGGTGTGCACATATATTTTCCTTAATACTATATAGTATCCTTATGAAATAGATCATAACTAAAAATTGAGTCAATGTCCATCAGTTGGGGAATGACTAAGTTGTGGTATATGAATGTAATGAAATATTATTGTTCTATAAGAAATGATGAGCAGGCTTTCAGAAAAGTCTGGACAAAGAACTGATGCTGAGTAAAGTGAGCAGAATCAAGAGAACATTGTATATAGTAAAGTTATGTGATGATCAACTGTGGTGGACATGGCTCTTTTGAAAAATGTTGTGATTAAAGGCAATTCCAGTAGACATGGGATGGAAAATGCCATTCGCATCCAGAGAGAGAACTATGGAGACTGAATCTGGATTGAAGCATACTATTTTCACCTTCGTTGTTGTTTGGGTGCTTGGTTTTTTTTTTTTTTTGTTGTTGTTTGTTTGTTTTTCCTATCGTGTTTTTTTTTTCCCCTTTTGATCTGATTTTTGCACAACATGACAAACATGGAAATAGGTTTAAAAGAATTGCACATATGTAACATATCAGATTGCTTGCTATCTTGGAGAGGGGGGTGGGAAGGGAGGGAAGGAGAAAAATTTGGAACACAGTTTTAAAAAGATGAATGTTGAAAACTATCTTTACATGTATTTGAACATATAAAATAGTTTTGGAAAAAATAGATCATAGACTAAGGCATAATGTAATTATAAATAAATGTTACAAAAGGAAATCCAAGGGAGAATTCTGGGAAGATGGCAAAGTAAGTTGGTAAATTTCAATTTCCTCCACAAATAGAACAGATTCGCATCTCAGGTTGAACATAGATTATTGAAAAATCCACTTAAGGCAGAACAGGGATCCTCCTGATACAACCTGACAAGATCTGAAGAAAGACCTTGGGCCTGGGATTTATCTGTCTGAAGGACTAGCTCTCCAGAAACTTCAAATGGGGATCCTTTGGGCTAGCTGGTTGTGACTGGGGCTCAGCAGGAACCACAAAGACTTTCACCTTCTGGATTGTTTGGGTTTGAGTCAAGGAAGACAGTGAGCTTCAGCGGATTGGGAATGTCAGGCCCAGATGTATGGCTGAGATGTGATCCTGGGTGAGTGCAGAAGCAGCAGGGCAAGGGCATTGCTCGCTGTGGTTGGAGCTTTTGGTTTTTGGAGAATTTGCAGGAGGATGGAACTTTTGGTTTGGGATTCTTGGTCATAGTGGAGAGCTTAAGAGAAGCTTGAGGTACCATCCTCCCATCCCATGATTAAAGGTGCTTGCACTAATAGCTCTTATTAAAAAATAAATGATCCAGCAAAGAAGAAAGAACCCTACCATTGAAACATATTATGGAAATAAGGAAGACCGTGATGTCCTCTTCAGGACACTTTAGCAAAAAAAAAAAAAAAAGAAAAAAAAAAATCTACCGCAAAGAGTATTTGGCTCATTGCCCAAAGAGAATTTATAGAACTCAAAAAAATAATTCCAAAGTCAAATGAACGACAGTGAGGAAAAATTATAGAAAAAAATTAAAATAAAAAATAAAAAAATCCAAATACACACAATACAAAAATATACACAAGCAAACTAAAATAGACAGTACAAGAAAAAGATATTGACTCAAAGGAAGTGTTAACAACTTAATAATAATGAGTGGGTTAATGAAAATGTCATAGAAACATTGTGATGAGACAACATAGTGATATTTCTGTCTCACAGGTAGAGCAATGCTTAAAGAAAAACAAAAATTTCTGAAAAGATAAATTGCTAAAAGGGAGAATTTATTTTCAAATAAACAAATAGAAATTTATAAAAGAAACATCTAAAATAATCACAAAAGAGGAAATCTTACAAATAAGAGAAATGGATAACATGGAAAACAAAGACTATAGAACTCATAAAACTAAAAGGTAATTCTTTAAATTAGTCTTTCGGGAAAAAACTAAGAAGTTCAGGTTTTAGTTTATAAGATCAAAAAGAAGGAGGAAAATAAAATTATCAAAATGAAACTGAACAAGGAAAAATGCAATAAAGAAGAAATAAAGAGAATTAACAGAACCTACTATTCCCAATTATATGTTGGCAAATAGAAAATTATCTTTAAAAAGCAAAATGCATAAATCAGTAGAATATGAATTGAAGGTTGAAAGCAACTCCCAAGGAGGAGGGGGTGGGATGGGGACTGCCCTAGTCTAGTTGGATTTGCAGATTTGATTCCATCAAAATATTTCAATGAGCATTAAACAGACAAATTTCATTCATAAATCAAATATAATCCTAATACCTAAACCAGGAAAGGATAAATAAGCAAATAAAGGGAGAATATAGCTGATCAATTGATTTGGTGAGAAACTGACCTTGGTCAAGAGACTTGGGCTCTTTCTGCTACTGAGATATAGAAGGAGCATCTTTAGGTGACAGAGATGAGGACATACTATCTTACTGTAACAATATAGGATCCAATTTTCATCATGTACCCTTGGTTCCTATATCCTTTATAATTCTCATTAAAAACATTTAGAGCCTGGGAGTGTTTATTCTTTGCTAAATCCTAGTCCCCAATGCTAATTCATGTGAATTGATTTGAATATAGTATATATCATTTTGAAGTTGTACAAAAAAAAGTTATTAGAATATCCATACCTTTTTGATCTAGCAGTCCCACTAATGAGAATTCTACTCCCCAACAGAAAATCAAAGACAAACACAATGTTCCAATATATACTAAAATATTCATGGAAGTTCTCTTTATGGTAGTAAAAAGCTAGGTGAAAGAGTATGCTCATTAATGGGGAATAATTGAAAAAAACTCCTCTATATGACTCAAAGGAAACATTATTGAGTGGTAAAAAATGACAACTATGGGTAATTCAGAGATACATGGTATAAAAAGCTTTGTAAGAATTTATATGTAGTGAAATAAATGTAGTAAAAATATCACTAAATAGAATGAGTATAACAGTATAAAAATCATTAGAAGGAATTTTAGATCAGAGTAAATGAAAAACCAATGAAGTCTTAGAGAAGAGAAAATACAATATACCTCCCTACTCATGTCAAGGAAGCAAGGGACTATTTAGTTAGAATTTTGTCTATGTTGTCAGATTTAGTCACAGTATCAGATGTTTTTGTTTAATAATTTTTTTGTTGCCACAGGAGAACGTAGGATAAATTATTGTGGTATAAAGGGGGAAAAAAAGAATTGATATTTTTTAGTAAAATAAAATTTAGGTCAGAATATTTTTAGCATATTGTTATGGGTTTTGCTAAAACATTACTTTAAAATTTGCATTAATATTCATAAACAGTTTTGGATTCTTGCTCTCTATTCTAACTTCTCCCTAGCTTGGGTATTGGGACCACATTTGTCACAGAAAAGGAGCTTTAGAATGTTTTTCTTTTTTAAATTTGCTAACTTTTTTCCCCCCAGTTTTGGATTTGTTGATCTTAAAATATTTGATAAAATTCACTTACATTATTATCTGGAATAGATATTTGGGATTTTCCCTGTTTGAGAATTTGTGTATAACTTGTTGGATTTTTTTTCTGACTTTGATTGGATTATTTAGCATTTCTATCCACCAAGCCACTTACTTGTCTGATAATGATATTCTTTTATTATCTGTGGTACCTTAAGGCATAATGTTTTTTGCTGTTTCTCTCTTTTTATAACATTTTTTTTATTTTTGTCTTATTTGAAATGATCACAACTTCTCATTTTTGGAATACCCTGAATCTTTACTATCATTCTCTGTATAAATACACTTCCAAATATGAAGGAAATTATTGAGTTCTGTTTTCTTATCCAATCTATCATATTCCTTTTTTCTAAAAAATAGATTCACATTTCAGATGATAATTTTAAGTTTGTGTTTTGATAACTAAATTACATTATTTTTTTCTTCCTCTTTTAAGTCAAAATTTATTCTCTGACTTTGTTGTACTTACAAATAAGTTATTATAATCTCTTTTCAGAGATGACTCCCATTCTTTCCTGTTTTTTCTTATTGCCATGCCCCAATGAAATTTTCCTGAGTTTATTTTATTTTTATATTTACAGGTTCTCTTCCTAAAAAAAATTTTTTTTAATTTTCTTTTTTTTTTAATTTTTTTTGCTGAGGCAATTGGGGTTAAGTGACTTACCCAGGGTCACACAGCTAGGGAATGTTAAGTGTCTGAGACCAGATTTGAACTCAGATTCTCCTGACTTCAGGGCTGGTGCTCTATACACTGCGCCACCTAGCTGCCCCTCTTCCTAAAAAATTTTATTCCAATTCATGCTTTTCTTTAACCTTTCCACCATTTACAGTGTTTCAGAATATACCTCCCTTATGAGTTTTATGCTTATATGTGCATGTATATTTTTTATTTTATTTTAGATTTTCACTATGTTTCTCATACAAATTGGAATTTCTGGAAAGCAAAGTCTGATGTCATCCTCTATGCAATAGTAGTTTGAATATAAATTTCCTCATTATAGCCCTTCTTATATATCTCTAGCTTTGATTCTTTGTTATTTCTGTCTGTCTCTTTTTGCCTCGTTTTTTTGACCATGTTTATTCTCACAAATATTAATTAATGAAGGAGATCATGTTATAGTAGAAAGAGCTTTTCATCTAGAGTCAAAGGTGAGGAAACTATAGAATAGTATTTCCATAGAGGGACAAAGACTTAGAGAAAGGCCTTGTCAGCTCTCCTAGTTAGTCGTACAAAACAAGATATTGAATGCTTGAGTAATGTATAAATTAATATAAAATTCTCCTCCCCAAAGGAGGAGTTTTCTGACATTTTTGAACATGGGTTATATAAGATGAGGGAGGGGGAACATATCAAGGAGGAACAAAGAGGAATGGGTGAACCAGGAAGGCTGCTAACTTTGTCATCTCCACTCAAGAGAATGAAAAGGGAGGAAATTTGTACTTTAGGATAGGAAATAAAAAGGCCTGTTCTCATGTCAGTAAGAGAGGATCTGCCCACAGGCTGCCCTTGGATTATTTGCCTGCCTCTTGCAAGAACTTTAAATAAGCACTTCATTCACTCCTAAATCCCTTTTGTTGTAATACATTTCTAACATCAAATGTCCTCTTTCTCCTACTGTCCTTTTACATCCATCTTAAGATCAGTGTTTGGAAGTTATGTCCTAAAAGGCCTCCAGATCCATTCCCTTCCCCTGAAATAAGAGGCTTTTCTAAAAAGCACAAATTCTGCCTAGAGAAGAAGGTTTCCTATAGTAACTATTCCTTCTTAACAGAATGCTTTTCATAACACCATTATTAATTTCTCTATTCTTTCCCCAATGGAGGGAAGGAGGACAGGGAGGAAAAAGGAGGGAACTTGTTAGGTTGTTCTCAAATAATTTATTTTACAAGGTCTTTCTTTCCTCTCCTAAAGCCACCTAGGCTGGACCTGAGACCAAAATTAAAACACACACACACACACACACACACACACACACACACAATATTTCTATTCTCAAGTCCAGACTAAGCAAGATTTTCCCATATTCCATTGCCCTCCTGAAAAATTATTCTTGTAGTCCCCATACCCAATATTGATTCACTCATGAGCAAACGTGGGATCAAGACCAAACAATATTAATTCAATGTTTTCTCCTTCCCTCTTTTGAATTCCACTGACCCCTCTTTAAGTTTTCCATAGATGTACTATTGTATTTGTTATCTTGATGGCTCTGAAAGAGCCATCTTTATTTCCCTGCCTTTTCTGTTTCCTTCTGCGTATCATCTTCCCCCATTAGATTGTAAGCTTCTTGATAGCAAGGACCACTTGGGAAGCCATTGGGGTCTGAAAGGAGATAGCAATAGAAATGATGTCTGTGCTGCCTTCTACCTCCCTGTTAACATATGCTGCTGTGGCAGCTATTCAGGCTTGCTTGGCCTGTCAGCAGCAGTTAGTCAGCAATTGGTGGGTACAATTATTTATTATTTTTTAAAATCTTGCTCCACTACTTCATGATACAGTGATTTAAGGCTATTTTTCTAAGTTCAAGTTACTGATAGATGAAAAAATGATTTCTGAAAAAGACATTCACATGATAGAAAAATCCATCATTGTCTTTGTTTGTCAAATAATGATACTCTTTTTTTTTCAATTAAATCCACCAATTTTATAAAGAATTTTGTCAAAATTTGATTAGTGAATTTTTATCTTCTCTGATGATCAAATTAGTTGTTCTTACAAATTAATTAGGTGTTACATTTTTATAATTTTAACAATTAGGTTCAAACCCCACTGAAATACTTAATTTGGAAGATTTTTGAATAGGTGAGAAAATTCTAATTTCAACATATAAAGTTCCTTAAAGATGGTGCACTTAATTTTCAGTAAATCAGAGAAAAACGAGTCATTTAATAGGAGAGTGTCATTAACAGTGTTATGTGGTCCAGAGAGAGATTAAGTAAGATGAGGAATATGGGGGAAAAAAATCAATAGATTCAGCAATGAAGGAGAAAAAAAGAACTATTTATTAAGATACCATTATGTTCTAGTCACTGTATTATGTACTTTGCAAACAGAATTGCATTTAATCTTCACAAAGCTCAGGCTTTATAAATTTTTAATAATATTATATGATACATAATCACATGTAATGTTTTATTATTGAAGAAACTTTTATAGATAGAAGTCACAGTGCTTAGGGTCACACTACTAGTTGTATCTGATGTTACATTTGAACTCAGATCTTCCTGGTTCCGGACTCAGAAGTTTATCCATATGGTTTCTTTGATGGGAGAAGTTTCAGGTGAATGAGCAGGTTGAGGACCTAAGAAATCAGAAAGTCATGTTTTTAATAGAAATAAGATAATTCATGAATGTTATGTCTAAAGAAAAAAAAATCAGCATTTACATCACAATCCCTACATGCTTGCTTACCTTATGGTACTTCACTAAAAATGAAAAGTAATAGACAGGGCCTAGAACCAAAACACTCCTACTAAGAGGTTCCTGAAAGTTATTCATTTATTCTATTGTTTTGTTTTGTTTTTCTCCAAAAAAAACTGGGAAAATTATCTCTTTTTTCAAGTAGTATATATTCAGAATTTCTAGAAGTACCTTTCTGGTAAACCAGCCTTTGATAAAGCCAATTGAAATTCAAATAGAACTACTTAGATTATGCCTTTAAAACCAAATCACTTTGGCTCTCAACAATTGGTCCTTTGCTCAAGCCTCACTTGTTCATTGTTTTGACCAGCTGAGTTCAATTTTGATCAACTGAGTTTAGAGCAGCCCAGTGTGAGTGTAAATAAACATCCTTTCTGTTCTAGCCTGAAAGCCTGAGGATCTTTCCCTTCCAAATTGATTTTTTTTGAAAGTTAAACTAGGTTATCTTTTGCTTCAATTCTTAGCATTTAGTCATTAGAATGGGTTTTGCTTCAGAAAAAGAGAGTCATGGGAAAGACTCTAGCTTAAAAAGACCAAGGTATCCCATTATATCTGGGGCCATTATCCATCATCCTGACTATCTCCCTGCTGGAATCCAGTGATTATGAAGGAGAGATGGAGACTGATGACTTTGCACAGCCCTGCCTCATTTAAATGAGTTCATGTTCAAGTCAAGATATCACTCTATTGATGTTATTGATCCTCTTCCAGAACTAAAGACAACAATCTGTGGGGAAAGGACATGATATGAGAATTCCCAGGATAGGGGGATGTGAAATTTTACCTTTTGAAATTTTACAAATGATATCATTACCTGGTTCATAGATTATAACTTCAGTGAAGGACCAAAGCCTGATGATCAGAAGGCAAGCAGTAAGAGTATTGGGCATAACAGATGAAATATGATTAAAATGGAGAAAAATATTTGACTTATTAAATATGTCCTCTTGAGGTAGGTGTGATAAGATTCATCTTTCCAGCCTCCAGTTGCTTGACCACACACTCTTTGAGACTATCTTTAGCCACCAAGGCTGTGTGGCCTCAACTTTGGAGAATATTAGTATAGAAATTTAGAAGCTTTTATTTTATTGCCAGTCTTCTCTCTTCCCCTCTCCTCCTTCTTTTCAGCATCCTTTTATATATTTTTCTTCCCCTTTAGAATTTAAGTACATTTAAAAAGATGCAGGATACATCTTTTAAAAAAATTCCATTTATTTATTTATTTCAATAGTATTTATTTTTCTGAATATAGGTAAAGACAGTTTTCAACATTCATTTATTTTTTTGTTAGTTTAATTTTTTTTTTAATTTCAGTAGTACTTTATTTTCCAAATACACATACAGTTTTTAAATTTGTTTTTATAATATTTTATGTTCCAAATTTTTATCCCTACCTCCCTTACATTACTCCTCCCCAACACAACAAATGATCTGTCATAGGTTAAATATGTGCAATTCTTTTAAATATATTTCCATATTGTTGTGCAAGAAAAATCAGACCAAAAGGGGAGAAAAAAACCACAAGAATGAAAACAAACATACAAAAGAGATGAAAATGCTATGCTTTGATCACATTCAGTCTCCAAAGTTCTCTTTCTGGATGTGATTAGGATTTTCCATCCCAAGTGGAATCACTTTGAAACATCACATTGTTGATAAGAACAAGTCCATCACAGTTGATCATCACATAGTCTTGTTACTGTATACAATGTTCTCTTGGTTCTGCTCACTTCATTCAGTATCAGTTCATGTAAGTCTTTCCAGACTTTTCTGAAATTAGCCTGCTTATCATTTCTTATAAAACAATAATATTCCATTGCATCCATAGATCATAACTTATTTGGTTATTTTCCAACAGATAAGCATACACTCAACTTTCAATTCTTTGGCACTGCAAGAAGAGATGCTACAAGCATTTTTAACTACATGAATCCTTTTCCCTTTTTTATGATCTCTTCGGGATACAGACCCAGTAGTGATACGCTGGATCAAAGGGTATGCACAGTTTTATAGTCCTTTGGGCATAATTCCAAATAGCTCTCCAGAATGGATGGATCTGTTCACAGTTCCGCCAACAATGTATCAGTGTCCCAGTTTTCCCACATCCCCTCCAACATTTATCATTATCTTTTCCTGTCATCTTAGACAATCTGAGAGAGGTAGTGGTACCTCAGAATTGTCTTAATTTGCATTTCTCTGATCAATAGTGATTTATAGCATTTTTTTCAGATGACTAGAAATGGCTTTAATTTCTTCATCTGAAAATTGTCTGTTCATATCCTTTGACCATTTATGAATTAGTGACTTGTATTCTTATACATATGATTCAGTTCTCTATATATTTTAAAAATGAGGCCTTTATCAGAAACACTGACTATAAAAAAATTCACCAGCTTTCTTCTTCCTTTCTAATGTTGGCTACATTGATTTTGTTTGTATAAAAAATTTTTAATTTAATAAAAATTATCCATTTTGTCTTTCATAATGTTCTCTACTTCTTCTTTGATCATGAATTCCTTTCTTCTCCAAAGATCTGACAGGTAGACAATTCCTTGCTCTCTTAATTTGCTTATAGTATCACTTTTTATGTCTAAGTCACAAATCTATTTTGATTTTATCTTGGTATAGAGTGTTAGGTGCCTAGTTTTTGCCATATTATTTTCTAATTTTCCCAATAATTTTTGCCAAATAGTGAGTTCTTATTCCAGAAGTTAGTTTTGGGATTTATCAAATATTTATTGACTATTGTGTCTTGTGTGCCTAACCTATTCCACTGATCCACCACTCATTTCTTAATCAACACTTAATGGCTTTGATGATTACCACTTTATTATATAGTTTAAAGTCTGGTATGTTTAGGCCACCATCCTTTGCATTTTTTCCCATTAATTCCCTTGAAATTCTTGACCTTTTGTTCTTCCAGATGAATTTTTTGATTATTTTTTCTAGCTCTCCAAAGTAAATTTTTGGCAGTTTGATTGATATGACATAGAATAAGTAGATTAATTTAGGTAGAATTGTCAGTTTTATTATATTAGCTTAACCTATTCATGAGCAATTGATATTCTTCTAGTTGTTTAGATCTAATTTTATTTGTGTGAAAAATATTTTGTAATTTTGTTTGTATAGTTCCTGGCTTTGCCTTGGCAGGTAGACTCCCAAATAGTTTATTTTGTCTACATTTATTTTATTTTTTATTTTTTTGCTTTTTGCTGAGGCAATTGGGGTTCAGTGACTTGCTCAGGGTCACACAGCTAGGAAATGATAAGTGTCTGAGACCATATTTAAACCCAGGTCCTCCTGACTTCAGGGCTGGTGCTCTGTCCACTGCACCACCTAGCTGCCCCCTACATTTACTTTAAATGGGATTTCTCTTCCAATTTCTTGCAGTTTGGCTTTGTTGTTAACATATAGAAATGCTCATGATTTATATGGGTTTATTTTATAACCTGTAACTTATCTTTATTTTTTTGTATTTATATTACTAAGTGCTTTGCATAACATCTGGCACATAATAAGTTTTGTATGGTAAAATGTATTCATTTACCTTTTTTTTTTTTTACATTTTTCTTTAATGCCACATTTCCTCTATATATCTAAGTTCATTTAAATGACTCAGATTCTTTTATTTTTGGTGAGGATCTATTCTTTTTGTTCATTGATAAACAATGTTTTTGGTTTACTTTCTTTTAAAGAATGTTTCCTCAACATTTCTTTTTACTATTCATAATAAAAGAGAAGCATTATGTGTACTGATTTTCCTTGGGATAGGTTGAGTTTTCTCTTAGTTAATTTCAATATCTGTTAAGTGATATTCATTATCTATTATTGTTTGACCATGAAGTTTCCTGGTGAGCAAGTAAAGTGAAGTTTTACTAGTTGGTTTTTCTTCACTTATACTTTGTCTTGTTTCTAAAAATTCTGGACAATTTCCTTTCTTTTGTTCCTGATGGGAAACTCAGGATTATTATTTCTTCATATTTTTCTGATTGCTAATTCTCAGATAGTCCCATTGGATCCATTCTTAAACCTTCTAAGGGATTGATTATGTTTACTGAATCATTGCTAAAAGAAGATTCCAATGAGAACATTATAGATACCACTGATGCTCTTTGGAAATCTATGTACCAGATCAAATTTGGCAGGCATTGTGAGGAAAGGTTAGCTAGAAGCAGTTAAAAATTTTTTCTGTCTCTGTCTGTCTCTTTCCTTCTCTGTGTGTACGTGGATAGGTCTGTCAGACTTTGTCCCTTTCTGTCTCCTTTCTGTCTTTTTCTTTTGCTCTCCATCTCTTTGAATGTCTCTGTGCTTTTCTCTGTCTCTGTAACTGTCTCTGCCTCTTTTTGCTTCTGACATTTTCTCTATCCCTGTTTCTTTCTGCCCTTGCCTGTCTGATTGACTCTATTATTGTCTCTCCTTCCCCATTTTTCTTTTTTTTTCCTTTCTTCCTTTCTT
>JAJPUD010007806.1:32274-49942 GCA_023553655.1 Myrmecobius fasciatus | reverse complement strand
ATGGTCAAAAGATATGAACAGACATTTTTCAGATGAAGAAATTGAAACTATTTCTAGTCACATGAAAAGGTACTCCAAATCACTGTTGATCAGAGAAATGCAAATTAAGACAACTCTGAGATACCACTACACACCTGTCAGATTGGCTAAGATGACAAGAAAAGAAAATGACGAATGTTGGAGGGGATGTGGGAAAACTGGGACACTAATACATTGCTGGTGGAACAGTGAACGGATCCAGCCATTCTGGAGAGCTATTTGGAACTATGCTCAAAAAGTTACCAACAGTGTTTCTATTGGGCTCATATTCCAAAGAGATCTTAAAGGAAGGAAAGGGCCCCACATGTGCAAAAAATGTTTGTGGCAGCCCTTTTTGTAGTGGCTAGAAACTGGAAGCTGAATGGATGCCCATCATTTGGAGAATGGTTGAATAAACTATGGAATATGAATGTCACAGAATATTATTGTTCTATAAGAAAAGACCAAGAGGATGATTTCAGAGAGGCCTGGAGAGACTTGCATGAACTGATGCTAAGTGAAGTGAGCAGCGCCAGGAGATCATTATACACAGCAACAACAATATTTTACAATGATTAATTCTGATGAACATGGTTCTCTTCAACAATGAGAAGTTTCAAATCAGTTCCTATTGTTCATCATTGAAGAAAGTCATATACATCCAGAGAGAGGCCTCAGGGAACTGAGTGTGGACAACATATCATTTTAATACTCTCTATGAATGTTTCTCAAATAAGTAAAAAAGAAAAATAAATCATAGAATTCCATAGAATTCAAGAGACCTTAGGACTGAATACTGAGTTGAAATTTGGCCTCAGGCAATGAACACTTACTAGCTGTGGAATTCTGGACAAGTCATTTAATCCCAATTGCCTTGGGGGAACAAAAGAAAAAAAAAATGGACCAAAATAAAAATTCAAGAAAATACAGTTTAAAAAAACAAAAGTATGTTTCAATCTGATTCATATTCTATCAGTTCTTTCTCTGGGGATGGATAGAATTTTTCATCATAAGTCTTTCAGAATTATCTTGCATCATTGAGTTGCTGAGAATAGATGATCTTCTTATAATATTGCTGTTTTTATGGGCAATGTTTTCCTGGTTCTATACATTTCAGAAAGACTCACTTCATGTAAGTCTTTCCAAGTTTTTCTGAGAGCATCTGGCTCATAATTTCTTTTAGTGTAATTGTATTTTATCTCACCCATGTACCACAAATTGTTCAGCTACTTCCCAATTTATGGGCATCCTCTCAATTTACAATTCTTTGCCACCAGAAAAGAGCTGCTATAAATATTTGGGCATAGTTCTGACTTGCTTTTCATAATGATTGAATTAGTTCCACATCCATCAATAGTGTATTAGTGACTCAGTTTTCTTAAATATCCTCCAATATTTTCCACTTTTTTTCCTGTCACATTAGTCAATCTAATACATGTGAGGCAATCAAGTGAGTTTTTTTTCATGTGACTATAGATAGCTTTGATTATTTCATCTGAAAACTGACTTCATATTTTTTCATCATTTGTCAATAGGGGTATGGCTCTTATTTTTATAAATCTGAGTCATTTCTTTATATATTTTATGGATAAGACTGTTATCAAAAACACTTGCTTCAAAATTTTTTCATAGTTATGATTGCTATTTTTTCCTCCATCCTTTTTTCCCATTTTATTCTATTCTTTCTCCTTTCATCTTGCTCCTCCTCAAAAGTGTGAGTGACCACAATTATTCTTTTCTACCCTGGAATTCTGAGGAGAGTCCCCACTCCATAAGCTCTGGTGTGCTAGTGCTCCTCCTCACTCTAAGGCTGCCACTCAGGATTCCAACCCAAATTCAAGTATGGGTAAAGCAAGAGAGTCCTATTTCAGTGCTAACAAAGAGACCCATGTCATCTTCTTCTGACCAGTTTGACCCCCTTAATATGTGTGGGCTGAGAACTCTGGAAGCAGCCACTGCTGTTGCTAATTCTGTGGCTGCTGCTGCTTCTTCTCCTCTTCCTCTTCATCTTCTCCCTTCTCTTTTTTCCTCATCCTCCTTTCTTTTTCTTTATATCTGCTGTTTTTCAACTTCAACTCATTGATTCTCCTGTCTAGGACCAAGCAAAACAAGTATCATCATTCATTCAGTCATCCAAGTGTCATTTATAAAACAACTATTATATCCTAGAGAAATCCATGCAAAATGGTGATATTTCTAAGAAGTACACATATAATTGCATCAGCATTGAATATTAATTTTAATATCAAAAAACAATTTGTCCCCTAAAATGAGCCTCTTTTTCTTTTCCCCTTTAAAAAACTTTAGAAATTGAATTTGCCTTTCAAATTACAATTTTTTTTTCATGGACACTTTCTATTGTCTTCCTTGCAATAATTTCAGGGATTAGAAAACATTGAAAACTAGGAGTTACTGTAAAAAATACTGTAAATACTGGAATTGCACCTTTTTTTGGTGTGATAAGATCTTAATGTTAATAAAAATTTTTACTGAAGATTTACTAAGAATGTGAAGTTTCTACCTTGATTTGCCACATCCTTCAAGTATCCCTTCTCTGGGAATTGCATTTTGGCAAACATGAAAAATGCTCTCTCTATGTTATTCTTATGACTTCTATTTTTTGTCTTTAATCAGGAATATGGAGAAAGATTTAAGTGCTATTATTTCTTCACATTTTGTGTCAATCATAGGTCAACTACTTTTATGTTAATTATATGCTGACTTTGCAAGCAAAATCTTTTCACATAGAATCCCATGTTTAGAAATTAGAAGCTAGCTCAGCAATCTTCTAGTCCAACTCAAATCTGGACAAGAATAACATCCACAGTATTAATGCAAGAACCATTTAAACAAAAAGCACTTCATAGCTAGCATTTATAGCACTTTAAGCTTTGCAGAACTTTTAACATGTATTATTCTCATTGGACCCTTGCAATAATCCTATGAAATCGATTATATTATTTTACTTATTTTACAGATGAAGAAACTGAGATTGATGGAAGTTAAATAATTTGTCCAGAGTTACAAACCTAGTAAATGTTTGAAGCAAGATTTGAACTCAAATCTTACTGACTACAAGTGTAACATTCTACCCACTACGTTAGATGTCTTTCTTAAGGGTCCAATGTATACCAGATACAGGGTTACAAAGACAGGAAAGCTAGCGTTCCTACTTTCAAGTAATATTCTATAAAGGGAGATATTAGACTGTGAGCTCCTTGAGAGCAAGACTGCTTGTATTGTACTTTTCTTTGTTTGCATATTGTTGAGCACTTAGTATACTTAGTGCCTGACACATAGTTAAGTGTTTAATTAATGCTATTTAAATTATAGCCTGAACTTATATACAAATATAAGTATATACAAGTATATTCAAGTATATACAAATTAAATAACATGTATTTATAAGACAGAAGAAAAAGCACTACCAGCTGGAAGATCAGGAAAATTCTCATGTTTGAGCTGGTATTTGAGCCAATTTTTGACAGACCCTATGGATTCTATGGGAGAAAGATAAGGAGGGAGTTCACTTTATACATACAGGACAAATTGTCCAAAAGCACAAAACGGGATTTGGTGTTGTATGTGGGGAATAATAAAGGAGGCCAGCTTAGTTGGAATGTTCAGGGCATGAAAGGACACAGCATATAATATGGTTGAAAAGGTAAGTGAGAGCCAGGTTATGAAGGTCATCCCAGAAGTCCTAGTACTTGGATTTGGTAAATATTTTTATGATACTCATAGGAAGCTAGGTGATGTGAGACTTAGAGTTAGGAAGACCTTGAATCTTGCTTCAGACCCTTGCTAGTTGTGTGATCCTGATCAAACCATTTAATCTTTCTTTTTAAAAAAAAATTAGTGAATAGCTTTCCCCCCCCAATACATACAAAAATAGTTTTCAATATTCACCCTTGCAAAACCTTGTGTTCTAAATTTTTCTCCCTCCCTTCCCCTCAACCTCCTCTCCTAGACAGCAAGTAATGCAATATATTAATCTTTCTCTTTATCTGCAAAGATTAGGATAATAACAGTACCTGCTTCACAGGCGAGGGCAATGGGATGGTGTAGTGGATAGAGTGGTGGAATTTGGAGTCAGGAAGATTTGAGTCCGAATCTGGCCTGAGACATTTACTAGCCATGCAACTCTGGGCAAGTCACTTCACTCTGCCTAAGTTCCTCATTTGTCAAATGAGCTAGAGAAGGAAATGACAAAAATACTAAATGGGATCCTGAAAAATGAGATATGACTGAAATGACTAATAACCCAGTAGGGTTGTTGTGAGAAACAAATGGGTGAACAGAAGCAAAGAACACTGAAAACCTAAAAGCATCACATAAAATGATGTTAGCTATTATTATCTGAGGAAAACAGAAATTTCTAATTCTATTAATTTTAGTAATGTATAACAATTCATAGCTTGACTTTTTTTGGTGAGGCTATTGGGGTTTAGGATCATATAGCTAGTAAATGTTAAGCATAAGAGGTTGGGTTTGAACTTAAATCCTCAGGGCAAGACAATAGGGAGTCTCCCTATTGAACTTATCTCCTTGCTTGGGAAAGGAATGGTAGACTCCTTTCAGATTGCCTTAGATTTTCATTGTAGCATAAATCTTGAACTATTTAATCCAATTTAATCCAACCCTCTCATTTTAAGACAGGCAATATGGTTTGCCCTAGATTATACAAGGCTAAGTGGTAGATCTTGAACTCGAACTCTATTACTTTTATTCCATAGCTACCATTCTTTTCATTGTGCCATGACTGTCTATTACTAAAGGAATGCTTTGGGTTTCTGCTGTTACCAAGATTTTCTGCAGCTTTTTTTTGTTGTTGTTGCTGTTTCCCTTCCCTGCACCATTGTACTTTTAACCATTTTAAGTAATGGCTTATAAAGATCAATCAGTTTATTATTATTCTACAAGCTCAAAGTTGTAGGTAACTAGTATTTTATTGTAATTACTGGCTGAAAAGTACCCTACAAATCAAGAAAACTCTTTTCTCTAGCTATTTCTAAGGGATTTATTGCTGAATGAAGTAGCAGCTCATTTTACATTGACATTTCTTACAAATACAAGCAAGTTTTTGAGTGAATCACATATATTTATTTTCTCTGTGTAAACCGTCTATCCAATTCACTGCAGCAAATTATTATATGATGTAGATTTTGTCACAAAGGAGGTCCTAGAGGAATGGATTATTTTTTTCAGGCTTAAAGCAAATGCACATGCTACCCTCTGTTTTGAATGCCTTAGTTCTTCTTAGTTTAGTAACCATTTCAACAGTATATTTATAAACTACATGACAGGAGAGAAATAAGCAGGTGAAACTATGGGTGCCATCAAACAGGAACAGGGTCAGTGTCACCATTTCAAATTAAAATTCTAAACTAATATTCAGTAAAATATTTCCAAGGACAAATGGTAATATAAAATAAAAGAACAACAACAAAAAGGAAACAAATGTCAACATTATCATGATAAAGATTTTTTCCAATGGCTTCAAGGTTCATTCATAAAAAAGGAGAGTTAAGGGAGCAGAGTGGTTTAGTAAATAGAGTGCTGGATTGGAGTCAAGAATCAATAGGTCTGTAAATGCTATAAAAATCCCTTCTAAACAAACAAAACCAACTCATCTAAGTTCAGAAGGAAATCAGTTCACGTATCCATGTACAAACATCTACATTTTGTTCTTTTTAATGATATTGCTTAAATAAATAAATACAGATATATTATATGCAGATGCATATGACTTTGCTAGTATAGTGAACTTTGGGTTTGGAAACCTGTTTTACCAATATAAACTTGTGACCTGTCTTACAGAGTTGATAGAACACTGAAAAGAAAAGACCATACAACTAGTATGTGTGAATGGAACCCATGGTTTCCTGACTTCAGGACAGTCTTCTATCCACTATATATTATTGCCAGAAAATTATATTCTCAAATGTAAGTAAAGAGATAGTGAAGAAGGCTTAAACAATCTCTAATGTTCATCAACTAAGGTGCTGAAGAGTTTCAAACTCCCATGAGTGTTAACCTGTATTTTCTTCCAGGTCTTTTGTTTGGCTATTCCAAAAGTTGAACCACTGAACTTTTCTCCTGCACAAATTTTAGAGGATTTGTGATATCTCTGACTTGGTCTTGGGTTTGATGAGAGAAGTTTGAGTGAACTAACACCATCCTAAGTGTGCCTTGCAGCAAGTCTAGCACCTCAATGTAGTGGAAGAGGTAGAAACTCTAAATTGTTAAGTGAATGTTTCAATTTACCATTTCATAGTTATCAGATAAATACTTATAGACTCCTAGAGGGATAGGGTCTAATAGAGCATTGCTATATATTCTCATTGATCAAAAATATAAGAACAGCTAATTATCTACATTCATCTAACTATAGCTTGATCTCCCTTTCCTTTTGTACTTTTCTTACTCAGATGAGAGGTATGTGATTAAAAGTCAATAAATTAATGACATAGTCTTTGGGAATAACATCCACATGTTATTATAAATCTAAATGATTTAACTTAAGTAGCTATTGTACATGGATGGTAGTGTTTGATGGAATACTATGTAAATATACTTTATTAAATCAATTTGGCAATGGTTTTCTTTCTGGGATTTCCAGTTTATTATCTCAGTGTCCAGTCAGTCTCTGGCATTCCAAGTCACAAAGGGACAGTTTGGATGGTGACTGTTTAAGAACAGTCATTTCTCTATGATGTCAGATTGGCCTAGGGTGAATGTAATACAACTTAACATGTCCACAGGTTTTAGTGTAACTGTCCTACCATTTCACACTGTCAAGCTAGGCTCTCCTAGCTGTCTTTGTCCCTCAAGATTGTAGTATCCCAGAAGAATTACTTGTAATGATTTTGTTCATGAGCGTCCACCCGTGTGACTCTCCACCTTCCCATTCATCATCATTTGAGATCAATAATTCAGCCTGAGTTAATTAGCTTTGAGGTAGGGTTATTTACTAAGGTAGTATAGGTAAGAACAGTTGATACAAAACATTTGTCCAAAAAGTATTTTGGAATATAGTCAAGGAGAAAGTGTGCTTGATAAATAGAAGTTCTTTTCTCCCTTCATGGACTCCTCATGAAATTATTCTTAGGTATGATATAGATTCCTGTTGGGCTCTCATAGATTCTTGCAGCTATATTTCCCCAGTGTCTAGTTTGTCCTTGGTCGTTGATGCATGAACATTGCTATTCCAGGGACCTGGCAAAAACACATATGGGAATTCAGAAATCCTTACAATCTTTCAAAACTCATAAGGTCGTGAACAGAAGATCAAGAGAGTAGGGAAAGAGAGAGGAAATACAACTATTCTCCCCTCCCCACCACACCCATTTCCCTACTGGAGCTTGGTTAAAGCACTCTTTCTGGTCTCTCAAGACTGGCCCTTCTGAAATTCAGGTTTCCAAACTGACTTGCTATTTTATCTAAGTGCCACAGTCAGTCCTTCAGTAAGCATTCATTCAGTACCTAATCTGTGACAGACACTGTGCTAAGCATTAGGGATACAAAGACAGGCAGATGACAGGCAAAACAACAATAACTACAACAACAAAAACTGCCCTCAAGGAGCAGGAGACTCTTCTAAAACAGAAGACAATAAGTGAACAAATATGTACAATTAAAGTATATAAAGGACAAGTAGGAAATAATTAACAGAGGAAGGCACTAGAATCAAGATGACTTGGGACAAGCTTTCAATAGAAGATAAGAATTTATTTGCGACTTAAAAGAAGCCAGAAGGTAGTGATGAGGAAGAAGAGTATTCTAGGCAAAGAAAATTCCCCAAACTGAAAGATGAAGAGTGTTGTTTGTGAAACACCAAGGAGGCCAGTATCACTGGATCTAAGACTACAGGGAAGGCAGTAAAGTATACTAAGACTGGAAAGGATAGAGGGTGAGGGATTGGTTATTAAGGTCTTTGAATATCACACAGAGAAATTTGTATTTGACCCTGAAAATGACAGAAAACCACTGGAATTTATGGAAGAGAGGAATGAAGATATGTATGGAGCTGCATTTTTGGAAATCTCTGGTGGCTGAATGGAAGATGGATTGGAGCAAGATGACATTTGAGATAGACAAACACAGCAGGAAACATAATAATGTATGAGATAATGGAGGTTTGCACTGAGATGGCAGTGGTATCAGAGGAGATAAAAAGATTGAATAAGAGAAATATTGTAAAGGTAAAATTGACAGACTTTGGTGATAGATTGCTTATGATGGGTAACAGGTAATGAAGAGTCAAGGATGACACCTAGGTTGCAAGTCTGGAGGACTGGGAGGCTGGTGCTGGCCTAAACATACACAGAGTATGATGGAATCTCTACACATCATTCTAATGTACTTCCTACATAATTTCATTTCATTAGTAGCTTAAAGCACTGAATTTCTTTTCAACTTGATCCACTAGGTTGTTTATTCTTAGTTTAATGACTTGGATTGATTCAATGGATATTTTTCACCAAGCATCTTGTTTGTTGGTTAAGTAGAGTGAGGTGTAGGGTATGTTTGGGGAAGGCTAGTACCTCTGAGGAGAGGGTTGCTGAGCCCTTTCCAGGGTTGCTTTCCACCTTTGGTGTCCCCCTGAACCACACAGTGGCCACAACCTGGTAAACCATTTTGGCAGAGAGGCTAAGCCAGGTTGAGCATAACCAAGGGATCTCAAATGCTATGATGAGTTGGGGGTATCTCCCCCAAGCATGTGAAGGCTTCCCCTTGTGGAATGGGCAGATGAGACATTTGAGCCAATGGCCATAAGGCTATTGTTGTTGGGGAGCACTTAAAGCTTGACTACACATGAAGACACCAAGGTCATCCACTGCATCTCCAGTCATCACCAACTCTGGAGGAGAGAGTTAGGTTAATGACTTCATGCAACTCTGCCTCACTTAAATCCAATTTAAGGCCAAATCAAAAGACATCACCATAGCATTTTATCATTAGTACCTATCTCAAAACCCTGTGGCAAAGGGTGAATGAGAAAGCAGCAGATGCAGATACAATGGGATCTGCAGTCAAAACCCTGTACTCAAACGGCCCAGCTCTTAGGGTCTTCTCGCTGGAAGCAGCAGTGGGATTTGTTTGAGTAGCCACTTAAGGATAGCACTGCTCACCTCCAAGTGTGAGGAAAGGGCTATAAAAAGTGCCCTAAAAATTATCTGTTTACCCAATCCAATCTGATTATTACAGCAGGTAGGGATCCCACTTTGAGATCAAAACATTGAAAATACATAAATGTCTTCAAAGTTGATTCCACTCACCATCAGTATATGGAACATGTGCACACTTGTACAAAATACAAAATCCAATGGACTTGAAAGATGAATAATTCTTGTTGAGAGAAAAGTCAAAAGAGATGACATCCAAATAGCAGCTCTGAGTAAAGCAAGACTGGCAAATGAAGGCCAGCTTAGTGAAGCAGGAGCAAGACAGATGTTTCTCTGCAGTGACCACAGTGAAAGGGAGGGCAACAGTGAAGCAGAAAGGGAGTTGGCAGTTTTCAGAGATTTGGGGTACAGCACTGCATTTGCTCATCTTGAAAAATGAGAACTTCACAGGATGTACCAGCAGGGTAGTTTAACCATCTCTAAGAAGGTGGCATTCAATTCTACCCAAAGTAAAGTACAATTGAAACTTAGTGAGATGCAGGATTCTTGGCTTGGTAAGAAGGCAGATGAACTTCAGTTTTATGCTGATAAGTAACAATCCAAAGTTTTGTTTTTGTTTTTGTATGATGTACAAAAAGTTATTTATGGAGCAAGATCTATGCATCTCAACTACTCAGTGCTGATGGTGCTACGTTGATTAATGATAAGGACAAGAACCTAGAAAGATGGACTGAACACTTTCATAATATTCTCAACAGACCATTATCAACCAGTGCTGAAGCTATTGACCATTTACCTCAAGTTAAAATCAATCATTCCCTCACTGAAGTTCCAATTAAATAAGCTTTGAATGCCTTTAGGCTACTTACTTGTGGCATAGCATCGGGTGCTAATTCTATTCCAGCGAGATTTACAAGATGAAAGGGTTCATTGCTCAAAAATAAAAACTGACTGGAATTTTTCAGATTATGTGGCAAGCGGAGGTTATGCCATAGGAGTTCAAGGATGTTCTGTTGTCTATCACTATAAAGATAAAGGGAAAAGATTATCCTGTGACAATCATGGGGTTGAAGGAAGGTACTCTCTTTTAGTAATTGCTGGCCAGATTTTTGTCAGAGTCCTCCTTGATAAATTGATCCTCTACTTGGAATAAGGTCATCTAATTGAGAGTCAGTGTGGTGTCAGAAAGGGCTGAGAAACAGTTAATATATTCTTTTTTGCTTAACAACTCCAAGAAAAATTCCAGGAGCAGAGCAGAGGTCTGTATACAACATTTGTAGATTTGACCAAGGTCTTTGATGCTGTTAATTGTTAGTGCTTATGGAAAATTATGTCAAAATTCAGTTGCCAAGAGAAGTTCATAAGTATAGCATGTCAATTTCATGATGGTATGCTTGCCTGGGTTGTGAACAATGGGCAATGCTCTTGAGCTTTCCCAGTCACCAATGAAGTAAAACAAACCTGTGTGCTTGCTTTTTAGCATGATATTTTCAACTTTGTTGTCAAAGGCCTTCAATGAGGACAAATATGAAATCAAAGCCAACTAATGCACTGGTGTAAATTCTTCAACTGGAAAAATATACAAACCAAAACTAAAGTGAAGGGAACATTGGTGCATGATTTTTTGTTTCTAGATGATTGTGCACTCAACACAGCCTCTGAAGCTGAGTTGCAACAATGTATGGATCAATTCTCTGTTGTTTATGCTATTTTTAGCCTAATAATCAACACCAGGAAAAAACAGGTACTACATCAGCCAGCACCACACTATCCATATGTGGAACTATCAGTTACAATAAATGGTGAACTTTTGAATGCTGTGAATAGGTTCACTTACCTTGGCAGTGTACTTTCCTGGGATGTCCACATTGATAATGAGATAGACACACATTGCTAAAGCTAGGTCAGTGTTTGGGAGGCTCTGAAGGAAAGTGTGGGAGAAAAGTTAGACCGACTACCAAACTGAGCTGTTGTGCTGACTGTGAAATATGGAAGTTATACCAGTGCCATGCCAAGAAACTGAATCACTTTCATATGAGTTGTCTTAGAAAGATTCTGAAGATTACTTAGCAGGATAAGATATCAGACCCTGAGGTTTTTTCATACTAAACTGCCAACTATTCCAATTCTACTTCAGAGAGCACTCCACTGGGCTGGCCAAATTGTTTAAAAGCCAAATGTACATTTGCTAAAAAGAGTATTTTACAGAGAATTTACACAGGGCAAGCACTCACAAAATGGTCAACCCATGTCTTCTCCCCCTACTTTTTCCTATTAATCAACACACCTTATCTTCAATTAATCTAAACAACCTTCTATACTCTCACCTTATCTTATGCTACCCTCCTCCCCTTTATTCCTTTCCCATTACTCTAAACACCCTTCTACACCCCATCTTATACTTTATCCTTTGCCCATTAATCTATATACCTTGTTCAATTGCTATAAATCTACACATCCTTCTACACCCCACCTTATCTCATTTCCTCCCCCCGTTAGTTCCCCCTCATTTCTTTATAGATTTTCAAAGGTGCAATAGTCTTCATGTTACCATTCCTGATGTAAGTTGTTTTTCAGAGTTTTAAGCCCTCCCCCCATGCATGCCAAAAGCAATTTTATTAAGTCAAGCATTCTAATCCCAATTGTTCCTATTTAGAGAAAATTCCCCCAAAAGCAAAATTTCCCTATGACTTTGAATATCTCTCTCTGACAAATCATTTTCAGTTTGAGAATTTATAGCAAATTCAGATTGAGATTTTTATGACTTTCATTAAAAAAAACTACACAATTCTACAGTGAGATAAACAAAAAGTGTTCAGTTTTGATTCATCAGAAAGGCAATATATCTTGCCAAGTCCTGCCTACTTTAGCTTCATTCTATCTTTTACATATGTCTGCTTCCCTCCTCTGACATTGCTACCATCCTCTGTTGGCCCTTGTCACCTCACATGAGGGCTATTGCAGCAGCCTCTGGTTTGTCTGCTTACCTCAAGCTTCTCCTCAACTTAGCAGTCATAGTGATCTTCCTAAAGCACATATCTATGTCATCCCCTGTCCCTATTTAGGAAACCTTAGTGACTTCCTATCAATTCCAGCATTAAATATAAAATCGTGTGGCATTAAGAGCCCATCATATGCCTCACCTGTCCAGTCATCTTACACCTTACTCAATCTCATGTACTCTGCAGTCAAGTGGCACTGCTCTCCTTGCTGTCCCTCAAATGAGAGATTTGATCTTCCATCTTGGCCATTTTTAAAGACTGTCCCTCTTCATCTCCTCCTGCTGGCTTCCCTGGCTTCCTTCAGGCTTGGCCAATATTTTTCTTCTATGATAAGCCTTTCCTGGTTCCCCTTAACAGGAGTGCTTTCTCTCTGTTGATTATCTCCAATTTGCCCTGCATTTAGCTTGTTCATGCACGATTGTGTATGTGTTAACTTTAGAAAAGCAATACAAGGACACTCTCAAGATTTCTCTTGTGAACTTCAAAAATGATTATATGACATGGGAAACACTGGCATATGACTGCCCAGCATGGCTTACCCTTGTCAGAGAAAGTGCTATGCCCTATGATCAAAGCAAAATTGACTTAGCTCAGAATCAATGTGATGTGCACAAAGTTTGAGAATCAACCCCAAATGTTCATAGGCACTATTTGTGTCTTGTCTGTGGCAGGGCTTTCTGAGTTTGTATTGTTCTCGGTTGCAGTCAAATGCATTGTAATTCAACTCAACATAATGATATCATTTTGGTTCTTTTCAAGAATAAAAGATAACAACCAGTCAAGTAGAATGGGATGCTTGATTTATTGATTCCATTGATATGTTTTCTTATATTTGCATAGTGAACAAGAACTTTTAAAAATAAGTCAAGTGAGGAAAAGTGGCCTTACTAATTTAGAGGCAATATTGCATGCTGGATATAGTGCTGGTCTTAGAAATAAGCAAGATCAGGATTATGAATCTATCCTCTCATATTTCCTAGCTATGTGACCATGGGTAAATCAATTAATTGATCTAAACCTTAAGTTTCCTCACCCGTAAAATAGACCATATATGTAATGGTGTAGAGAAAAAAGCACTAATTCTGGAATCAGAAGATGTAAGTTGGAATACTATACTTGTCACTTAATACCTGTGTGATCATGATCCAACTTCCTTGGATTTCAGTTCCTCATTTGTAAATGTAAAATGAGGGGGCTGAATTAAAAGGTATCAAATATGCAGCATGCTGATATCTCAAAATTTCAAGGTCATCAAACTAGACTAAAATGTATTTAGAAATATTTTTCAAAATAAAAAAATGCAATAGAACATTTATACTGTTAATAAATGGTTTTCTAAGTCAATTTGTATCCTCCAGAGATCCTTATGAATGGTTCTATTTGAATTTGACACCTTTATTTCTATAGTATTTAACTCACAGAATTGTTTTGAGGCTTCAAAGAAATGTGTAAAGATAAATACCAGTTTGTAATTGTACCCTCCTTCCCAACATATCCACCATGAATCTGAATAAAACCCAAAGAATTTTCAGCTTACATTAGAACTAGTTTTAAAGATAAAATGTTGGATGGATTTCTGGAACTCAGTCTTCCTTTTTGTAATTCATCATTAGCCATGTTACAAAGTTTAGTAGTAATGATATTCATCCATATACATCTCTTATATCTGTTAACAACACATCACATCCTTTGAACTCTGGCAGGCTCACAATCATATTTCAATTCAAAGAGATCATAGTCACTGACATAGAATGATTGAATAAAATTGTGTCTAGCAATGTGGCTTTTTTTTCCCAGAAGTCTGAAGTCATGCTAACATGTACATCAAAGTCTCATGCAACATTCTGAGCTGGGTTGATAATAGCTATTGAATATTATCTGTAAAGACACATGCTCTTCTTATGGTAATTTTCACAGAAGGGGTATAAATAAGAATTCTAGATTAAGGAATAGGATAATAAATTTGGCACAAATGTTTTCAGATAGGAGTAATAGACAAGAGACTGATTTAATTTCAAAGCTAGCTGCTAAAAGAAAAAAAATCAAAAAACAACGTTTAATCACTAACTATATAGCTTTGGATAGATACAAAGTTTAGATCAAACACTTACCTTGATAGCAAGGATTTTACAGAAACCACCATAAAAAGGGAGGTCTAGCGTCTTTAACTGAATAGCTGCCCCTTCTCTTCTGGCTCTCATGCTACTGTAATCTAGGCCTTTCCTGAGAGACATAAAATTGGAAATATAATCTTTATCTCAATCTTTATCTTAACTTTCCTTAATAATAAGCAATCAAGATCAGTGCACTTCCAGTGCAAAACAAAAAGTAGGAACAAGGTGACATTTACAATAAGTTAGACTAGAATCAGCATGCACACAGACAATATTCTCATTTATATAAGGATATCTATAGATTCACCTATATGTATGTATGTATGTATGCTTGAATTCATTTATACCCATATATAACATGTACATGCCACATACATATATGCATAATATGCATTGAATGCATCTGTGTATAGAGTCACAACCTATATATATTTATATATGGCCATGTATCTGGGCAATGTATACATAAACATATACACATGTGTATCTACTTATACATACTTGAACGGATGAACATACATATATGCATAAAGCTAGGTGATGCAGTGGATAAATTACTGGACTTGGAATTAGGAAGACATCTTCCTGAGTTCAAATCTGGCTTCAGACACTAGCTGTGTGACCTTGGACTTAAGTCTGCTGGCCTCAGTTCCTTATGTGTAAAATGACCTGGAGAAGGAAATGCCAGAGCACTATAATATCTTTGCCTGAAAACCCCAAAAAGAGCACGTAGAGCCAAAACAGGGGAGTTAAGGTAGGGACTTGCCTGAATTCTACTCCAATATCTTCCAAATGGCCTTAAGTAACTTTTTTTTTTATTAAAGCTTTTTATTTGTATAACATATGTATGGGTAGTTCCCCGGCATTGATCTTTACAAAGCTTTCCATTACAAATTTTACCCCCAGTCCCCTCCCCTCCCCTAGATGGTAGGAAGTCCACTAAATGTTAATAATGTTGAAATACTTGACAAGTTGTGCAAGAAAAATCCTGTCTACAAGAAAAAAAAAAAAAACAGAAAATCAGAGAAAGGAAACACAATGCAAGCAAACTCAATAGAGAGCATGAAAATGTTATGTTGTGGTCCACATTTCACATCCCTCTCTCTGGGTGTATATGGTTTTCTTCAGTGAACAATTGGAACTGGTTTGAGACAATTCTTTGCTGCAGAGAGCCATGTCCATCAGAATTGATCATCATATAGTATTGTTGTTGCTGTGTATAATGATCTCCTGGTTCTGCTCATTTCACTCAGCATCAGTTCATGCAAGTCTCTCCAGGCCTCTCTCAAATCATCCTGCTGGTCGTTTCTTACAGAACAATAATATTCCATAACATTCATATGCCATAATTTATTCAGCCACTCTCGATTGATGGGCATCCCTTCAGTTTCCAGTTTCTAGCCAGTACAAAAAGGACTGCCACAAACATTCTGGCACATGTGGGTCCCTTTCCCTCCTCTAAGATCTGTTTGGGATATAGGCCCAATAGAAACACTGCTGGGTCAAAGGGTATGCATAGTTTGATAACTTTTTGAGCATAGTTCCAAATTGCTCTCCAGAATGGTTGGATCTGTTCACAGTTCCACCAACAATGTATTAGTGTCCCAGTTTTCCCACATCCCCTCCAACATTCATCGTTATCTTTTCCTGTCATTTTAGCCAATCTGACAGGGGTGTAGTAGTACCTCAGAGTTGTCTTAATTTGCATTTCTCTGATCAATAGTGATTTGGAGCAACTTTTCATATGACTAGAGATGGTTTTCATTTCATCATCTGAAAATTGTTCATATCCCTTGACCACTTATCTATTGAAGGGTGGCTTGGATTCTTATAAATATGAGACAATTCTCTACATATTTTAGAAATGGGACCTTTATCAGAACCATTAAATGTAAAAATGATTTCCCAATTTGATGCTTCCATCCTAATCTTGTCTGCATTAGTTTTATTTGTACAGAAACTTTTTCACTTAATATAATCAAAATTATCTATCTGGTGTTCAATTAGGAGTTCCAGATCTCCTTTGGATATAAATTTATTCCATCTCCACAGGTCTGAGAGGTAAACTATACTATGTTCCTCTAACTTGCTTACAAAATCACTCTTTATATCTAGATCTTGAACCCATTTAGATCTTATCTTGGTACGTGGTGTTAGGTATGGGTAAAGCCCTAATTTTTTCCATCCTAGTTTCCAATTTTCCCAGCAGTTTTTGCCGAATAGTGAGTACTTATCTCAAAAGCTGGGGTCTTTGGGCTTATCAAACACTAAATTGTTAAAGTTATTGCCTAGATTATCCTGATAATCTATCCTATGCCACTGATCGACTGCTCTATTTCTTAGCCAGTACCAAACAGTTTTGATGACCGCTGCTTTATAATGTAGTTTTAGATCTGGTACAGCAAGGCCACCTTCATCTGCCTTTTTTTTCATTAGTCCCCTTGAAATCCTTGACCTTTTGTTCTTCCAAATGAACTTTGCTACTATTTTTTCTAGATCTGTAAAATAATTTCTGGGAGTTTGATTGGTATGGCACTAAATAAGTAGATTAGTTTGGGTAGTATTGTCATTTTTATTATATACGCTCTGCCTACCCATGAGCACTTAATATTTTTCCAATTGATTAGGTCTGATTTTATTTGTGTGGAAAGTATTTTGTAGTTTGGTTCATATAGTTTCTGATTTTTCCTTGGTAGATAGATTCCCAAATATTTTATCCTATCATCCATTATTTGGAATGGAATTTCTTTTTGTATCTCTTGCTGCTGAATTTTGTTGGTAATATATAAAAATGCTGATGATTTATGTGGATTAATTTTGAATCCTGGGGGCAGAGACAAAATGGCGAACTGCAGACAAACTGAGCCTCTGAACTGGTTCTGGAGTGAGGGCGCCACCAAACACCTGGACTACAACACATTTCTATCAAATATCTACTTTGAAAGAACTTCTGAGGTCAGTTTTAGACGGGCAGGGGATTGAGCAGCTCCCAGCGCTCAAATGCCAGGGCGCAGCCAGGGTGCAAGTCCAGGGCTGGGAAGGACCAGAAGATTTTAGGCTGCCAAGAAGTCCCTGGGAGGCGCTTGGGCCACTTTGCTCTGCCTGCGGGCAGGTGCTTTCGCAGGTCTACCTTTGTTAAAGGGTGGATTGAGAGCAGCTGAAAGTGTGGTCCTAGTGCGGATCTGGCAAGATCAGCCCCAGACCAGAAGTCAACTCGGCAAACTGAACCAGGGCAAATTACAACTGCTGCTGCTGCAGAATTCCCTGCTGGTGACTGATACCTTCACTCAAAAGCATGAGCAAGAAGAAGAGAGCTCTCACCATAGACAGCTCTTACGGAGAGAAAATAGAGAAGTCCCCAGATCCTGAGATTCTGAAAACAATCCCAGATAAAGCCACAAAGGTG
>JAJPUD010007806.1:1219-27274 GCA_023553655.1 Myrmecobius fasciatus | reverse complement strand
GCCCTCTGTATAGGGACGTAGGAGGGAAAGGAGGAAAAGAAAGGGATAAATTAATAGAAGGATTAGGGGAAAGGTGTAAAAAAGAGGGAGGGTTCTAAAGGGGGGAGGACTGTTGGTGGGAGGTGGTCATCAAAAACAAAATACTGAGGAGGGGCGAAGGGAGTAAGGGGAAAGGGAAGAGAAAAATATAACTTTGAGTAAATAAGATGGCAGGAAAAATAGATATAGTCATTTTAACTGTGAATGTGAATGGGATGAACTCTCCCATAAAAGGGAAACTGATAGCGGACTGGAGTAAAAGCCAGAATCCTACAATATGGTGTTTACAAGAAACACATCTAAAACATAGAGATACATACAGAGTGAAGGTAAAGGGCTGGAGCAGAATCTTTTATGCTTCAAGTGAACAAAAAAAAGCAGAGGTAGCAATCCTTATCTCAGATAAAGTAAAAGCAAAAATAGATCTAAGTAAAAGAGATAAGGAAGGAAACTATATTTTACTAAAGGGTACCATAGACAATGAAGCAGTATCAATACTAAACATATATGCACCAAGTGGTATAGCATCCAAATTTCTAGAGGAGAAACTAACAGAGATGCAAGGAGAAATAGACAGTAAAACTATACTATTGGGGATCTCAAGCTTGCTCTCTCAGAATTAGACAAATTAAACCACAAAATAAATAAGAAAGAAGTTAGGGAGATAAACAAAATGTTAGAAAAGTTAGGTATGACAGATCTCTGGAGGAAATTGAATGCTGATAGAAGGGAGTATACTTTTTTCTCAGAGGTTCATGGAACTTATACGAAAATTGATCATGTGTTAGGGCATAAAAACCTCAAAATCAAGTGCAGAAAAGCAGAAATAATAAATGTATCCTTTTCAGATCATGATGCAATAAAACTCACATGTAATATAAGGCCAGGAGAAAACAGACCAAAAGTTATTTGGAAATTAAATAATATAATCCTGAATAATGAATGGGTGAAAGAGCAAATTATAGACAATCAATAATTTCATCCAGGAGAATGACAATAATGAGACTAAAAACACTAGAGAGTATAGGAATAAATGGGCTTTTCCTTAAAATGATTAGTAGCATCTACTTAAAACCATCAGCAAGCATCATATGTAATGGAGACAAACTAAAACCATTCCCAATAAGATCAGGAGTGAAACAAGGCTGCCTACTGTCACCATTACTATTTAATATTGTATTAGAAATGTTAGCTTTGGCAATAAGAGAAGAAAAAAGAGAAAAAAGAATTAGAGTAGGTAATGAAGAAACCAAATTATCACTCTTTGCAGATGATATGATGGTATACTTAGAGTATAACATCTAGGGTATACTAGAGACTAAACTAAAAAACTACTAAAAAATTCACAACTTTAGCAAAGTTGCAGGATTTAAAATAAATCCACATAAATCATCAGCATTTTTATGTATTACCAACAAAGTTCAGCAGCAAGAGATACAAAAAGAAATTCCATTCAAAATAACAGATGATAGTATAAAATATTTGGGAATCTATCTGCCAAGGAAAAGTCAGAAACTACACAAACTAAACTACAAAACACTTTCCACACAAATAAAATCAGAACTAGTCAATTGGAAAAACATTAAGTCCTCATGGGTAGACCGAGCGAATATAATAAAAATGACAATACTACCCAAACTAATTTACTTATTTAGTACCATCCCAATCAAACTCCCAAGAAATTATTTTACAGATCTAGAAAAAATTTTAGCAAAGTTCATTTGGAAGAACAAAAGGTCAAGGAAGGGGATTAATGAAAAAAAGACAGATGAAGGTGGCCTTGCTGTACCAGATCTAAAACTATAGTATAAAGCAGCTGTCATCAAAACCATGTGGTACTGGCTGAGAAATAGAGCAGTCAACCAGTGGCATAGGATAGGTATCAAGACAAGCTAGGTAATAACATTAGTAGTTTAGTGTTTGATAAACCCAAAGACCCCAGCTTTTGGGATAAGCCCTCAGTATTCGGCAAAAACTGCCGGGAAAATTGGAAACTAGTGTGGAAAGAAATTAAGGCTGGACCCACACCTAACACCGCACACCAAGATAAGATCTAAATGGGTTCATGATCTAGATATAAAGAGTGATATTATAACCAAATTAGAGGAACATAGGATAGTTTACCTCTCAGACCTGTGGAGATGGAATAAATTTATGTCCAAAGAAGATCTGGAACTCTTAATTGAACACCAGATAGATAATTTTGATTATATTAAGTTAAAAAGTTTCTGACAAACAAAACTAATGCAGACAAGATTAGGAGGGAAGCATCAAATTGGGAAATCATCTTTACATTTAAGGGTTCTGATAAAGGTCTCATCTCCAGGATATATAGAGAATTGTCTCATATTTATAAGAATTCAAGCCATTCTCCAATTGATAAATGGTCAAAGAATATGAACAGACAATTTTCAGATGATGAAATTAAAACTATTTATAATCATATGAAAAAATGCTCAAAATCACTATTGATCAGAGAAATGCAAATTAAGACAACCCTGAGGTACCACTTCACACCTGTCAGATTGGCTAAAATGACAGAAAAAGATAATGATGATGTTGGAGGGGATGTGGGAAGACTGGGACACTGATGCATTGTTGGTGGAGCTGTGAACGGATCCAACCATTCTGGAGAGCAATTTGGAGCTATGCTCAAAAAGTTATCAAACTGTGCATACCGTTTGACCCAGCAGTGTTTCTATTGGGCTTATATCCCAAAGAAATCATAAAAGAAGAAAAGGGCCCCACATGTGCAAGAATGTTTGTAGCAGCTCTTTTTGTAGTGGCTAGGAACTGGAAACTGAATGGATGCCCATGAGTTGGAGAGTGGCTGAATAAATTATGGTATATGAATGTTATGGAATATTATTGCTCTGTGAGAAACAACCAGCAGGACGATTTCAGAGAGGCCTGGAGAGACTTGCATGAACTGATGCTCAGTGAAGTGAGCAGAACGAGGAGATCATTATTCACGGCAACAACAATACTATATGATGATCAGTTCTGATGGACATGGCTTTCTTCAACAATGAAATGCTTCAAATCAGTTCCAAATGTTTGGTGAAGAGAGCCATATACACCCATACAGGGGGATGTGAAATGTGGACCAAAACATAACATTTTCATGTTCTCTATTGAGATTTGCTTGCATTGTATTTCCTTTATCGGATTATGATTTCTTGTAGATACGATTTCTCCTGCACAAAAAATGATGTGTGGCAATAACTATACATATATTCGATTTCTTAAGTATTCTAACATAATTATCATGTAGTGGATATCCTGCCATCTAGGGGAGGGGTCGGGAGTAGGGGGGAAAATTTGTAACAGAAAGCTTTGTAAGGGTTAATGTTTAGGAATTACCCATACATATGTTTTGCAAATAAAAAGTATTAATAAATAAAAAAAATTTTGAATCCTGCAACTTTGCTAAAGTTGTGAATTGTTTCTAGTAGTTTTTTAGTTGAGTCTCTAGGGTTCTCTAAGTATACCATCATGTCATCTGCAAAGAGTGATAATTTGGTTTCTTCATTACTTACTCTAATTCCTTTTATCTCTTTTTCTTCTTTTATTGCCAAAGCTAACATTTCTAATACAATATTAAATAGTAATGGTGACAAGGGGCAGCCTTGTTTCACTCTTGATTTTATTGGGAATGGTTCTAGTTTGTCTCCATTACATATAATGCTTCCTGATGGTTTTAAATAGATGCTACTGATCATTTTAAGGAAAAGCCCATTTATTCCTATACTCTCTAGTGTTTTTAATAGGAAAGGGTGTTGGATTTTATCAAATGCTTTTTCTGCATCTATTGAGATAATCATATGGTTTTTGATAGTTTGGTTATTAATATAATTAATTATGCTGATAGTTTTCCTAATATTGAACCAGCCCTGCATCCCTGGTATAAATCCTACTTGGTCATAGTGTACTATCCTGGGGATGGCTTTCTGTAATCTCATTGCTAATATCTTATTTAAAATTTTTGCATCAATATTCATTAGGGAAATTGGTCTATCGTTTTCTTTCTCTGTTTTCACCCTACCTGGTTTAGCTATCAGCACCATATCGGTCTCATAAAAGGAATTTGGCAGTATACCTTCTGTCCCTATTTTCTCAAATAGTTTGTGTAGTATTGGAATTAATTGTTCTTTGAATGTTTGGTAGAATTCACATGTAAATCCATCTGGCCCTGGACATTTTTTTCTTAGGGAGTTGATTAATAGCTTGTTCTATTTGTTTTTCTAATATAGGGCTATTTAAATAGTTTATATCCTCTTCTGTTAAGCTGGGCAGTCTATATTTTTGTAGATATTCCTCCATTTCATTTACATTATCAAATTTACTGGCATAAAGTTGGGCAAAGTAACTTTTAATTATTACTCTAATTTCCTCTTCATTGGAGGAGAGTTCTCCCTTATCATCTTGATACTAACAATTTGATTTTCCTCTTGCCTTTTTCTTATCAAATTAACTAAAGGCTTATCTATTTTGTTGGTTTTTTCGTAAAAACCAACTCTTAGTTTTATTCATTAATTCAATAGATTTCTTATTTTCAATTTTATTAATTTCTCCTTTTATTTTTAGAATTTCCAATTGGTATTTAATTGAGGGTTTTTAATTTGTTCTTTTTCTAGTTTTTTTAATAATAAGCCCAATTCGTTGATCTTTTCTTTCTGTATTTTATGCAAGTAAGCATCTAGAGATATAAAATTACCCGTTATGACCGCTTTGGCCGTATCCCACAAATTTTGGTATGTTGTCTCATTATTGTCGTTAAGTAACTTTTCTAAACAAATTGTAGTGTGTCAGAATCCACAAAAAACTCAGAGTGGAACAACTTTTCAGCTGATGGCGGCTTGGAAAGACAGCAGGAGAGGGCTGTTGTGTCCCAGAGCTCAGTTGCAGCAGAGACCACAGCCCAGGGTCCAGGAAAGCAGGAACCATTGAGGTGGGGAGAGGGGCAGGGCTCAGAATCTGTGGCAGTGCAGTAATCTTCAGATCTCTTGTCCACAGAGGCCACAGACAACTCAGCAGGAAAGGTTTGGCACACAAGGGTGTGCAGGTACCACAGCAGTCATGCTGTGGTAGCAGTAGCCCTGCTCTAGTAGCAGTGGTAACCCCAGAGTCACAGTAGCTTTCTGGAGATCTAGCACACAGGTGGGTTGGCCAAGAACAGCTGTCAGAGGTTATTGTAGGTGCCTCTTTTCTGGCATTGTGGCAGGACATTGCTGCTTTGCCCATACTCAAATCTGGGTACCAGGGCTGGCTCACAGAACAGATTTCTAAAAAGATCTCTGAAAATAGCTGCACAAAAATCCTTGAAGCTTGGGACATCAAACTTGGAAACAGAATCCTACTTTACCAAAATGTTAAAAGCCAAGTAATAGACTGGAAAAATGAGTAGACAACAAAAAAAATTCTGATTATACATAGTTACTGTGGTGACAAGGGAGATTAAAATATACACTCAGGATAATAAGAAAGTCAAAGCTTCTACATCTAGAGCCTCCAAGAAGAATAAAAATTGGTCTCAGACCTTAGAAAAACTCAAAATGGATTTTGAAAATCAAATAAGAGAGGCAGAGGAAAAATTGGGAAGAGAAATGAGAGTAATGAAAAGGAAATAAAAAAGCTAATGAGAAGAATGCCTTAAAAAGAAAAATTGAGCAAATGGGAAAGGAGGTACAAAAGCTCACTGAAGAAAATAATTCCTTACAAATTAGAATTGAGCAACTGAAAACTAATGACTTTATGAAAAATCAAGATATAATAAAGCAAAACCAAAAAATATGAAAAAATAGAAAAAAATGTGCAATATCTCATTAAAAACAAACTGACATAAAATAAATCTAGGAAAGATCATTTTTAAAAATTGGTCTACCTGAAAGCCATGATAAAAAAAGGCCCTACATATCATATTCAAGAAATTAGTAAGGAAAATTGTCCTGAAATTCTAGAACCAGAGGTTAAAATAGAAATTGAAAGAAACCACCAATCACTTCCTGAAAGAGATCCCAAAATAAAAACTTCAGGAATATTATGGCCAAATTTCAGAACTTCTAGGTCAAACAAGTATCCAGAAAGAAATCATTCAAGTATAGTGGAGCCACAGTCAGGCTAACACAAGATTTAGCAGCTTGTACATTAAAGCTTTGGAACAAGTAGAATATGACATTCTGGAGAGCAGTGGAACTAGAATTCCAATCAGGAGTCACCTACCCAGAAAAACTGAATGCAAATCCTTCAGGGCAAAAGTGAATATTCAATGATATACAAGATTTTAAAGTGTTCATGATGAAAAGACCAGAGCTGAAGAGAAAATTTCATTTTCAAAGACAGGACTCAAGAGAAGCATAAGGAGGTAATCAGGAAAGGAAATCATAAGGGACTTTAATAAAGTTAATCTATTTATATTTCAACATAGGAAGATGATACTTGTAACTCATAAGAACTCATTATTATGGTAGTTAAAAGGAATATATATATATAGAGAGAGGGCACAGGTGTTGAATATGCAGGAATAATATCTAAAAAATAAAATAAAGTCAAGGGCTGAGAGATGGATGTACTAGGAAAGGGAGACAATAAATAACTTTTACAATGGAGGGGAAAAGAAGGAAGAGAGGGGGCATGAATGAACCTTACTCTCATCAAAATTAGCTCTAAGAGGAAGTAACATACACACTCAATATGGGTATAGAAATCTATCTTACCAGGCAGGAAAGGAGGATTGATAGGGGTTATAAGAAGTGGGGAGGGTGATTAAAAAAAAGAGGGTACATTGGAGAAGAGGCTGGTCAGAAGCAAAATATTTTGGAGGAGGGACAGGGTGAAAGGAAAAAGATAATAGAATAAACAAGGGAAATGCAGTTAGAAATAGTAATGATGAAAATAATTTTGAAGTAAGTTTCTCTGATGAAGGCCTCGTTTCTCAAATGTATAAGGAACTGAGTCAAATGTATTTAAAAAAATAAAATCCATTCCCCAACTGATAAATGATCAAAAAATATGATGCATACCGAAAGGGTTACAAAACCATACATTCGACCTTTGACCTACTAACACTGCTTCTAAGCATAAATCCCAAAAGAGATTTTTAAAAAAGGATAAGAACCTATATGTATAAAAATATTTATATCAGCTCTTTTCTCAAGGCAAAAAATTAGAAATTGAGGGTTCTGTCCATCAATTGGGGAATGGCTGAATAAATTGTGCTATGAGATTATGAAGAATATTATTGTTCTATAAAAAATGATGAACAGGATTCTATTAGAAAAACTTGGAAAGTACTACATGAGTTCAAGCAAAGTGAAATTTACTGTCAATAGCAAAGTTGTAGGATGATCAGTTATGAATGACTTGGCTATTCTCAGCAATGCAATGTTCTAAAAGTTCTATGTACTTATGATATAAAATGCTATCTAAACCTAGCAAAAGAATGGATTGTGTCTGAATACAAAGTGAAGAATATTTTTTTTACCTTTTTTTTTTTTTCTTGAAGGATTGTTTTGGTGGTGGAGGTGGAAATCTGTGTTTCCTTTTGCTACATGACCTTTATATAAATGTTTTACACAACTTCTCATGGGGTCTTCTCAATGGGGAGTAGTGTGGGGAGGAAGGGAAAGAATCTGGAACTTAAAATGTTAAAAACAAATGTAAAAATATTGTTCTTCATGTTACCGGAGAAAATAAAAATATATATTAAAAAAAAAGAAAACCTGTGGAGTAATGATGAGTTGCCTAAAATGACTGAACAACATTACATACATACATTGACACATGTACAATCATTTAACATTAGGCTGGAAGTTGGAAAACTTGAGCCATTTTAATATATTTGAATTTGTATAGCTCTCGCTATTTTACAAAGTATTCATTCCCTAGCAGTTCTATAATGTAGATAATTTCATGATAGTTATTTTCATTTTACAAATGAGGAATAATGACTATAAGAGGTCTATGGTCACATTGCTTATGTTTCTCTGAAATAAAACAACACTAACTTTCTGCCTAAAATAATTCATTTCAGATTTTTTAGTGTCTTGAATATAAATATTCTAGAATAGGATAATCAAGTAAGTAAATGACTTATTTTTTCCAGTATTTGTTTATTAGTGAATACAAGTTAGAAATATCCCAAAGAAACTTGCAATATAGTACTCTATACACAAATATAGGTTCTCTATACTAGATTTATCTAATGAAATATGACTATTATGATGATAGAATAACAATTAAATTATAGATATGTTGATATGCCAGGGCAATAGTTAACTAGTTAAGCAATGGTAAGTGTAATGAGGGGAATCCTGTGAAGCACATTCAGTTTCATTTCTGATTCTAGTTGATAACAAGGGAGTTTTGTGTCTTATTACTAGTCATGTGGTCACTCTGGACTTAGTGTTTTGAGTTATGGCCACAATGAGTAGCTTGTAACTTTATGGAAGTAGAGTGATGTATAAGATAAACTAACAGATACATATTGGCTTGATCTGTTCTTTCAGCCTTCCTACTGGCATCAGTTAAGTTGACTCTTCACCTGGGCCTCCTGACCTGATCCATATGATACCTACTGCAATGCATATGATACCTATTTTTGTCTTTGTCATGATCTTTGGTAAATGATTATCTGTCTGAGATCGTCATGTTCAGACTTTGAGGGAATCTTGAGTCTTTTTGATCCTTAGTAACTATTTTAGCCCTCTTGGGAAAGATGACTATAGCCAACAGAATTAAGTTTCTCCTGTTTTTACAGAAGAAATTTACTGAGAATTATTCACACAATGCAGAGCCATGGTGAAACATATAATACATAATGAGAAATCTCATCAACTACTTTACATTTGAAAGCTTTTATGTATCAACTAATTTCCCAACCAGGTATAAGCAGGAGGCATTGCTCTCTAATTAGACTTTACCTATAAGCCACTGATCAAGAAGAAGCTTTGTACTGTTTTCAGGAAAAAGTTGAGAAAGTGTGGTTCTATGATGATAGGCATTGTGTGTGAGGTCACTCAAAAGAGAGAAGCTTCTATTCTGCTAAAATCTTAATCCCAAACAACCTGTTAGGCTTTAATTCCCTAGAATTCCTAACATTACAGGAGAAAAAATAGAAAATTTAAACTGATGGCACTCTTGTGATAGATTAGAATATTTAGCTGTCCTAACTAGTCAGTTTTTTGTTTATTCCTAGTCTGGTAGCAATGAGATCATTGCTCATCTCAGGTAGAGCCCTTGTCATGGCTCCACAATGACTATCAGGGTCCAAGTGGAATATTGGTGATCAGGGATGTCATAATAACATAAATATGCCCACTTTCTATCTACGTTTCCATCTCCATTACCACTCCTGTCCTCTGATCAGCCTCCTCAGCAATTGCCAACATTGCTTACCCATCTAAAGCTCCTAGCATTGTTTTAAATCTTCAGATGGCAATCATTTTTATTCAGAGTACACACTGATTATGGATATCATTCTGCAGGTACACATATAGCCTTCTCTGAAATGTAATCTAGAAATTTTCTCTCAATGAGCAAGATGCTTTTTGTCCTAACAGTGCAGAAAAGAGACATTCCTCTATACATGGTAAATGTTCCCCAGTCTTTCGAGACATTAGTAGATTATGTTAAATCATTTCGTGCCTTTAAATTTAGTGGAAATATTATTTTTACATTTAGAACTTGGTTGAAAAGCAAAGCTACTAAATTTGAGGGGAAGCTCCAATATAATCAAATCCTTTTAAACTTTAATAATGATTCTATATTTCTGACTAATAAAAAGAAATAAGAAGATTTTCCAGAGTTTAGCATTTAGTGTTACTTTCTAATAAGGCTTCAAAAGAACTTGGGATAAAGTTCATTATTGGGTTTAGATATATTTAAAAAATTATCTTAAGGATCTTATTAAAAGTCCTTTCCATCCCTCTCTCCCAGTGACACTGGACAGGTGTCTTACATTCTTAATGTCCCTCAGAAACTGAAGAAGCTGCAGAGAATGAATGTATCAACCTGCTTATTTAAAGTTCATCAAAGGAGATTCCATCTACAAATGAAATCAGAGGCCAGTTAAAAACAGGAGCTAATTATAGAAAAAATATATACCTTTATCCTCTCCTACCTATTTAGCTATATTGCATCAAAGGCATATTGGAAAAAAAAAGTGACAACAAATATTTTGGAATTCTTTTCAAGCAACCAAGAAACAATCTTAGTATGAATACTATTTTCATGATGTGAGTGTTTTTTTTTTCTGCTTCTTAATTAAGAATGTCTAAGGCTTTGTTTTTATTACTTTCACTTCCCATCAAGGAGACTATTTTTTATTCTCAAGTAATGAAGTTAATGGACTTGAATGAATGTTGAGGAGAAGAAAAGTAAAGTATTATTAAAAAAGTTTATTTCAGGTCAATTACCATTTTTCTTTCACACACAAATTTTGGGGAAAATCTTTTAAAAGAATTTTTGATATGAGTAGTGTTCTACTGCCTCTCTAGTTATTTACAGAAGTTGCAGACAACTCAATCAAATCTGTCAATAAAAAGTATAAACTAGATGCAGAGAAGTCCTTAATCAATTTGAGAGGAATAAAGCTCTTTAATAATTGGATAAAGACAGATGTTGCCACATAGGAAATATCTTGTGAGTTGAAACAATCAGAAACATATTTAGCTTCCTCATCAAAACAGCAAGCTAGTTTGTTGCCAGTAGGATGAGCAATTGTTGAATCTAGTGTTAAAAATTTCTTGAAGGAAATTACCTTTGGGGTCAGAGTTGAGGGGAAAGAGAGTCTCCCTCCCTCTCTCTCTCTCTTTCTCTCTCTGTCCCTCTCTCTTTCACATACACACACAAATACACACACAGCCCTTTCTGTCTCTCTCTCCATTCTCTCTTTGACCTGGTGATAATATGTAGAGTAATCACTAAAAGTGTTAGCAGTGGACATATGTGATAAAATGGCCAGTGACTGAGAAAGAATCCGTGGATAGATGTAGAAAGACAGTCACAAAAATTGGGGAAGCTTCAGGATTTGATTCAGGTCTTGGAAAGATCTGTCTGCTATAGACTTTCAAAGTCACTGCTTCTCAAATCCCAGCAGAATACTGTTATATTTAAGGGAATTTGGTCAGGACTATATACAAAGACATTTACTTTGCAAAGTAAATGCAAAGCAGAAAAGTAACCAGGAGTTATGAGGTATCCCTTTACCATAAGATCAGGTCTTAGAATTATATAAAGATCACTATATTTGTTCCTCACTATTATTTTACTTATAGTCTAAGTTCACTTTCACAAGAGACTTTTTGTATGTAAGAGTAGAATGCAACCCTCCTTCAGAGGGATCATTTTGTATTAGAATAACAATGATAGTAACTAGAATTTAAATAGTACTTTAAAGTCTACAAAACTCTACATTCATTTTATGTTCTTAATAACTTAGAGATGTAGGTGCTTCTATTATCTCCATTTTATAGATGAGATTGAGGCACAAAAAGATTAAGTGACTTGACTGACATCAAATAGGTATTGACTGTCTGAGGTCAAATTTAAACTTAGGTCTTTTTGGATTCAGATACACCACCTACTCTCTGTGCCACCTAGTTGTTTCTATACAGTAACACTTGTCCTTCTTAAATCTGATTAGGAAATACCCATTTAAAAGCTAATTAAATCTGAAAGTTAATCAGTGAGAAGTACAATGGTGGGGGAACAGTACTTGAAACTCCAACTCTTTAGAGTTATAAGTAGAAATCTAAAAAATAAAAATCAGTTGCCTTCTGTGAAACCATCTTGTCAGTGGGAATGTAAGTTGAGAAACAGCCCTATTTATCTGAGGGATGGGAAAAATGAAAGTGCTGTTACTAGGAAGATAAAAAAATATATACAGCTACAATAATACAAGTACGTATATATATACACATATATATGCATACATTTATTTTATACCTATATATATATATTAGGGTATCTAGCTGTCAAAATGAATAGAACCAGGAATCAGGAAGACTTATCTTCTTGACTTCAAATTCTGCCTCAAACACTTATTAGCTATGCTATCCTGGACAGGTCACTTAACCTTATTTGCCTCAGTATCTCATCTGTAATATTAGTTGAATAAAGAAATGGTGAACTATTCCAGAATCTTTGCAAAGAAAATCCCAAATAGAGTCACAAAGTCAGACATAACTGAAATGACTGAACAACAACAATGAAGTGGAATAAAGGTATTAGCAGTGGTGATATGAAGTAGAAATATGAAGTAAATTTGGAGGTCATAATTTTAAAAGAATATTTTACATCACAGTGAACAGAGATTTGCTATTTCTTATGTGAATAGCATATAGGCTCAAATAAATACGAGGCAAGGCAAAGTCATAAACTTTTGAGCAATTTGTTTTTGGGGAGCACAATTTTTAAGGTCTCAAGGAAGGAGGTAAGATCTAGGGAGTAAGAGGAGGAGCCAGGGATGGGTGGGAAAAGGAGGGATCTAGGAAAAGCCTGGTGTGGCTGATCAGGTCTTAGAATTATCTAAAGATTTGCTAATCAAGACAGTTAAGAGAGAGTGATCTGATTAAGAGTTTGGACCTCATATCATTGAACAATGAAAACTGAATGAGCTGATTAAAAGTTTAGGCTTCATATCAACATATAAAACATATATATATACACATGTATATATATATATATATGTATATATATATATATTTGTATAAATAATAAATTAATGCAAAGTAAAGCAGGCACAATTTGGAAAACAAAAAGACAAAAAACTACCAATTTAAATGGAAAGAACAACAAAGTCAATGAAATTGAATGCAATAATGATAATGACCAAACTTTACCCAAGACAAGATATAAGATGAAAGCCCTGATCTTTTTTGCAGAAAGGGACGGTGGGTGTAGAACATGGCATATAATGTTAGATTTTTTTGATATATTAATTAGTTCTTCTGAACTTTTTTCACTGCTTTTTTATTCTTTACAAGATTGAACATTTCAGATGAGATAGGTAAGTATATCGGATATAACTGACATAAAAACAAAACAAACCAATATTTTTTAAAATAAAAAACCCTCTTCTTTTAAAAACATAATTCTAAAGATTTTTGTGTTCATATATTATTCAAATGAATTTTGTTTTGGTTTAAGGAATGATCCTTAAGAAAGAAATCTAGCCAGTAAATCCAAAGATATTTTGGGAAGATTCAGCAATCCCAAAGTAAAAAAAAAAAGTTTTTAAGAGCATCTGTGGGTAAGGGTATGATACCCTATGTGGACAGGGGGAGGGAAGGAGAGAAGGAAAGAATGAATGAAGGAAGGAGTAAGGGAGGGAGAGAAGAAAGGAAAGAAGAAAAGAAAAAAAGGAAGGAAGAGAGGAAGAGAGAAAGGGAGGGAGGGAAGGAGGAAAGAAGGAAGAGAGGAAGGAAGGAAGGGAGCAAGAAAGAAACAAAGGAAGGGAGGGAGGAAGGAAGGAACAAAGGAAGGAACGAAGGAAGGAATGAAGTGTGTGGGACAGGTGCTAGACCCATTTTCCCAAATTAATTAATCAGAGACATATTCAGGTACAAAGAGAAAGCATTTATTTGTCCCTGCAGGGAGAGGCCCAAGCACACCTGGGAGGCATCCCAGCTTGTCAGAGGTTGAATAACAAAAGACCCAAGCCTTTTCATTGGATAGACTAAAAGGAAGTAACCATTCTTGACCAATGGTCACCAGTATTGTCTGCTTCCTGTGTGTCATGTCACTTCCTGTCACTTCCTGTAGCTGACCTAGAGACTTAAGCTTTTAGAGACCTTTAGTCCCAGAGATCATGTGATTTCCTGCAAATTGAGGCCCAAGGTCTGATCTGCCAGCTTTGGGAACAGGGATTATGTGATTTAGGCCTAAAGTCTGACCTATCTCATAGACTTTTTGAGAAATCTCCACCTGATCCCATTCTGAAGGGAAGAAGGAATGGACAAAGGAGTTTCCCAACTGACCAGTTTCAGTTAAGTCCCCAGTGTGAAAATTGGATGAAGATTTAGTTTCCACAGAGTTAAGAAACTAAAAATAAAATTGAAACCCAAGAAATAGAGGCCAGAATGCTGAACAAGAAAACAAAACTAATAAAAGGAAAATGTAATCAGGGATTGAAAATGGAAGGGAAATGTAATCAAAGATATGGATTTAGAATAAGAAAAACAATTGTAAAATATAATTAGGGGACATGTTCCTAAATGTTCCTGTTCTATAAGATACCAATTTCTGTAATTAAAAACTTTACTCTTCCCAAGTCCAGTAGAGTTATTTCTCACACTCAGTAGGACAACTCACAGAGGTGGTTGTTTGCCCTCTGATGGACTGACCAATAATAGGTCTCAGGACAAGTTCCAACTGTCATTGTTCCTGTCCTGATTGACTCAGGAGGAATGTAAATAGCAATCATTTCTGTTTTGATCAGAAATCCTGAGGATCTTCCCCTCCCAGTTTGGACTAGAGGAAAAAGCCCATTCTTTGCCTTAATTGCCATTTAGCCTTAATCCCTGAATGAATGTGGCCTCATTTAAACTGAGACTGGTTAAAGACCTCAGTTTAAAAAAAGCCAAAATCCCCTACTAGATAGAAGGCAATCTCTAGTTCCCTTTTATATCTGGCTACTGAACCCAGAAGGCTCAGGAGAGGAAAATGAGACAGGTGACTTTATACAACCCTCCTTCACTTAAGTCCAATTAATAGTCATGGCATTATCTCCCTAAGGTCCAGGTCTTCTTCTAGTAGGGCAAACAACATCAACATCCCAGCTACTTTGCTTCTATAGATTCCTTGTTAACAAGCATTCATTAAGTACCTAATCTGTGTCAAGTGTTATACAGGGATTACAAATAGAAAAACAATTCTGTCCTCAAGGACTTTACATTCTAATAGGAGAATATATATATGGAAATTTAAAAGGGGGTGGTGGTGGTGGGGAGACAAAAGTATTCCTTGGGGCACAATAAAGAAAGTACAGAGTGTAAATTGGAGAGGAATCAGACCTAGTAGACCTGGAAACCTCTCTTTAAAGTTAGGATAGGAAACTTTTTTCCTGCCTAAGGCCATTTGAATATTTATTATTCTGGGCCATACAAAATTATTAATTTAAAAACATTTAAATTGTGATAGGTTGTTAAACCCAGCTTTCATCTCACCATCACTTGTGGTTGCCTTAGCAGAATCAGACTAAATTTCCCATTCCTGCTTTAAAGGTTCTGAAAGAAGCCATTTAATTAGGGGGAGAAGCCACAGAAACATAATATGCTTCCAATAAATTCCAGGACTGAAATGAAGCATTAGCATGAAGAATTAGTTTATGATGAAATTTTAAGACAATAAGAGAAGTCTAAGAGGATGTTTGAGATTCTCTCTGTGTGTCTCTGTATCTCTCCTCTCTCTCTTTAAAACATTTTAATAATTTATTTTTTCCTGGCTATATATGTATATTAAGTTTTTAAATACACATTTCTTTATGAATTATGTTGAAAGAGAAAAATCAGAACAAAAGGGAAAAAAAAGCCACGGGGGGGGGGAGGGGAACAGAAAAAAGGAGTGAACATAGCACATGTTGATTTACATTTTTATAAATGACTTAAATTTCACAGCTATCCTGTCACCCTGCTGACTCATACTGAGTCATTAGTTCATTACACTTAGTTCTTTGTTACACAAACATTTGGTAAGCCATTCCAAATTACTTCATTGATCCATCATTCTGACATAACAAGATCCATGGGAATTCTTATTCTGTCCTTCAACATGTTAGTTATCCCTCTAAGCTTTCTGCCATCTGCAAATTTCATACGTGTGACATCTGACTTCATTTAAATCATTTATAAAATTGTTGAGGAAAACTAGGTTGTGTAGAAGAGATAGTGTGCTGGAGTTGGAGGCAGAAACTTGTTTAATTGTTTCAGTCATATTTTACTCTTTGTGACCCCATTTGAGGTTTTCTTTATTTTTTTAAATTGAAGCTTTTCATTTTTAAACCATATGCAAGGATAATTTTTCTACATTGACCCCTGCAAAACCTTATGTTCCAATTTTCCCCTCCTTGTCCCAACCCCCTTTCCTAGATGGCAAGTAATCCAATATATGTTAAACATGATAAATCCAATATAGGTATACATACTTATACAATTATCTTGCTACAAAAGAAAAATCAGATAAAAAAGGAAAAAAAAATGAGAAAGAAAATAAAATTTGGGACAGCTAGGTGGTGCAGTTGCTAGAGCACCAGTCCTGAAGTCAGGAGGACCTGAGTTCAAATCTGGTCTCAGACATTTAGCCATTTCCTAGGTGTGTGACCCTGGGCAAGTCATTTAACTCCAATTGCCTCAGGAAAAAAAAAAAGAAAGAAAAAGAAAGAAAAAAATTCAAGTAAACAACAATTAAAGAAATGAAAATGCTATGTTGGGATCCACACTCAGTTCCCACAGTCCGCTCTCTGGAAGTAGATGGCTCTCTTTATCCCAAGATCATTGGAACTGGTCTGAATTATCACATTGTTAAAAAGATCAAAGTCCATAAGAAATGATCATCATATAACATATCATTTTTTTAATCAAAGCGTTTTATTTTCAAAACATATGCACAGATAATTTTTCAACATTGGCCTTCGCATAGCTTTGTGTTCCCAATTTTCCCCTCCATACCCCCATCCCCTCCCCTAGATGGCAAGCAATTCAATATATGTTATACATATTAGAATATATGTTAAATCCAATATATGTAAACATTTATACAATTATCTTGCTGCAAAAGAAAAATAAGATCAAAAAGGAAAGAAAATTAATAAGAAAACAAAATGCAAATGAACAACAAAAAGAGCGAGAATATTATATTGTGATCCACACTCAGTTCCCACAATCCTCTCTCTGGGTGTAGGTGGCTCTCTTCATCACAAGATCATTGAAACTGGCCTCAATCATCTCATTGTTGGAAAGAGTCACATCCATTAGAATTGATCTATGTATAATATTGCTGTTGCCATATACAATGACTTCCTGGTTCTGCTCATTTTACTTAGTATCAGTTTATGCAAATCTCTCCAGGCCTCTCTAAAATCATCCTGCTGATTGTTTCTCATAGAACAATACTATTCCATAACATTCATAACATTCATATACCATAACTTATTCAGCCATTCTCCAATTGATGGGCATCCACTCAGTTTCCAGTTTTTTGCCACTATGAAAAGGGCTGCCACAAACATTTTTGCACATGTGGATCCCTTTCCTAATTTTTTTCCCCTGAGGCAATTGGGGTTAAGTGACTTGCCCAGGGTCACACAGCTAGGGAATGTTAAGTGTCTGAGACCAGATTTGAACTCAGGTCGTCCTGACTTCAGGGCTGGTGCTCTATCCATTGTGCCACCTAGCTGTCCCCCTTTCCTTCTTTTAAGATCTCTTTGGAATATAAGCCCAGTAGAAACACTACTAGATCAAAGGGTATGCACAGTTTGATAATCTTTGAGCATATTTCCAAATTGCTCTCCAGAATGGTTGTGTCAGTTCACAATTCCACCAACAATGTATTAATGTCCCAGTTTTCCCACATCCCCTTCAGCATTCATCATTGTAATTTCCTGTCATTTTAGCCAATGTGAAAGGTGTGTACAGGTAGCTCAGAGTTGTTTTAATTGGCATTTCTCTGATCAATAGTGATTTAGAGCACCTTTTCAAATTGATGCAATAGAGCTCTGTGCCCCCTGAGGTTTGTGGAAGGAATGAGATAATAGGACTCTGTGTCTCTCTGATCTTTGTGGATGGTGGGCCTGGGTTTGGAAAAACCCTGAATCTCAACCCCTCCCAGCCTCTGGGAACATCCCCAACCTCTTACTTGGTTCCTTGGGGAAACTCTCACAATAATTCTCACCTTCAATTCATTTGGAGATCTTGGTCTGGGGCATAATCACCATATTGACCTAGAAATTAGCCTCTTGATTACTCCCTAGCCTCAAGCCATAGAAAGCTAAATAAAAATCAAGACTCTATATCTCAATCTTTTCTAACTTCTTAATCAGGAACTAGCCCACTGAGTCTGCTCAGTGAAAATAAACCCATTTTTGCCTAACCTGACTTGGAGACTGGAACTGTGAATTCTTTCTCAAAACCTATGACACCAGCCTGGGGACTGCCATTGCTGTTATTGTATCTCACCCCTCAACAATATGATTAGAAATGGTTTTAATTTCTTTATCTGAAAATTGTCTGTTCCTATCCTTTGACCATTCATTTATCAATTGGAGAATGGCCTCAATTCTTATAAATTTGATTCAGTTCTCTATATTTTAGATGAGACCTTTATCAGAACCTTTGAATGTAAAAATCTTTCCCCAGTTTATTGCTTCCCTTTTAATCTTGTCTGAATTAGTTTTGTTTGTATAAAACCTTTTTAACTTATAATAAAAATCATCTATTTTATATTCAGTAATGATTTCCAGTTCTTCTTTAGTCACAAATTCATTCTTTCTCCACAGATCTGAGAGATAAGCTATCCTTTGTTCTTCTAATTTGCTTACAATATCACTCTTTATGTCTAAATCATGTACCCATTTTGACCTTATTTTGTTATATGGTGTTTGGTGTGGTTCAATACTTAGTTTCTGCCATAATAGTTTCCAATTTTATCAACAATTTTTGTCAAATAGTGAGTTCTTACCCCAAAAACTGGGGTCTTTGGATTTATCAAAGACTAGATTTCTATTAGTCATTGACTATTTTGTCCTTTCAACCTAACCTATTCCACTGATCAACTACTCTATTTTTTAGCCAGTACCAAATGGTTTTGATGACCATTGCTTTGTAATAGAGTTTTAGGTCTGGCATAACGAGGCCACCTTCACTGGCATTTTTTTCCCTTGAAATTCTTGACCTTTTGTCCTTCCAGATGAACTTTGTTATTATTTTTTCTAGATCTGTAAAATAATTTCTTGGCAATCTGATTGGTATGGCACTAAATAAGTAGATTAATTTAGATAGTATTGCCATTTTTATTATATTCACTCAGCCTACCTATGAGTACTTGTTATTTTTCCAGTAGATTAGATATGATTTTATTTTTGTGTAAAGTATTTTATAGTTGTGTCATTTAATCCTGACCTTGCCTTGGCAGATTGACTCCCAAATACTTTATATTATCATTAGTTATTTTAAATGGAATTTCTCTTTGTATCTCTTGCTACTAGACTTTGTTGGTAATATATAAAATGTGATTTATATGGATTTATTTTGTACATTTGGGGTTTTCTTTACAAAGATATTGAAGTGGTTTGCCATGTCCTTCTCCAGCTCATTTTATAGACGAGGAAACTGAGGCAAACAGGGTTATGTGATTTGCCCAAGTTCACACAGGTAGTAAATGCCCAAAGCCAGATTTGTACTCCTGAAAAGGCAGGCAGAAATACCTGAGTTTAAACCTTATAACATACTTTTTTAGTTTGTGTGACTCTTAGCAAAAAATTTAACCTCTCTCTGATTCAGTTTCTTAAGTTGCAAAATAAAGATAATACCATAAACTTCACAGGATTTTGTAAGGATCAAAGGAAATAATATGGATGAAATACTCTATAAACCTAAAACTTCTATACTATTATGTTGCACAATACAGAGCCCAGATCCTTCGGTGATTTTACTTGCAATCCCCTTCCAATTCTATATAAATGCTAGTTGTTGTGTTTGACATTATAGAGATAAAGACAGATCCTTGAGGCACTAAACTAGAGACCTTCCAAATCCACATCAACCCAATAAATAGAATTGAACTCCTGAGGTCCAATTATTAAACAAGTTCTAATTCCATTTGGTGACTTAACTGTGCAATTATCTATCCCATATTTCTTCATCTTGTTGACAATGATAGTAAGAGAGACATCAATCAAAGCTTTCCTGAAATCTTGGCATGCTAAATGTATGACATTTCGCCCTATATACCAAAATAAGTAATGTGAACTCTAAACCAGCCCATTCTGTTCACTTTGTCAGAAAATGCAAGAAGGCAGTTTTCCTATATTGTCTCATTATTGTATAATGATGTAAAGCTAGAACTCCTAATCAACTTATATAGCCTCCATTGTTAGTAACTATAATCCATCCAACCTGTCTTCAACCTCTGAGACTGTCTTGATTGCCATATCTTTAGAGACATCTGGACTTGATCGGTCAGGTGGACTCCCTGACTCCTACTTGATCCTTCCAAGTTCCTTGCTCCTTCCAAACTACTCCCACATTTTTTCCCTTACTCTCTAGACCCTACTCTGCTTCTCCTATTCCCTGAGACTTTAAAGATATTCAAACATGGAAGAACATTAATCACCTATGAATCTATCTTGCTTAGTCATACCTAGTTAAGCCAATGAGTTATTTTGTGTAAATAGATGGCAAATAACCTGTGATAAATGACTGTCATCATTATTTCATGTCATGAATTGAATCATTAAGCTATCCCAAAGAAATGGACATGGTAGGACTTGTTTTTTGTTTGTTTGTTTGTTTTTAATAACATCACATGGATTCTAAAGGACCACTGTGGCCTTTTCTAAAATTCCTCAATCAGTTTCTTTAATACTACATTCTAGAATTTTTCTAGGAATTGAAATCAAGTTCCCTAGCCAAAGATGTATAGATTCTATTATGCTCACCAATTTTAGAAATTTTGACATTTGCATGCAGGAAGTCAATCCAGCAAAAACAAAACAAAACAAAACAAAACAACAAAACATACCTTCCAGATGCATAAGGAAAACAATGCAAATTCTTGACAAACTGCTGTCATACTCTGTCCTTTTAACAATAAAAGTTCCTATATTATAGAACTTTAAGGTTTACAAATACTTTCTTTACAAAATCCCTGTGTTTTGAATAGAATTTTTATATCTAATTTTGTAGATTCAAAATTAAGGTGTAGAGATTTTAAATGGCAGGCCTATTGTCAGAGCTAGGATTTTCACTTAAGTTTCTCTTGGCCAATATTTTCCCATTATGCAACACTATTTCTTTTATATAAACTGTTGCAAACATTTTTCCCAAAGATTAAATAATGTCAATATTTTCAGGTAAGTAGTTGGAATATGTATCCACAAATAGATAAAAAAAGAATGATTTCTCAGTGGAAAAATGGTGAAAAATTATGAATAATGGCTATTAAAAGAATTACTGACAACCATAGGAAGACTGTTACAGATCATTAATGTTAAAAGAAATGCAACTTAAAATGACTCTTTGAGATTTAATTTCACACCAAACAAATTGATTAAGGTAAAAAAGAAAAAGAGGGAAATAGTGTTTGAGGGTCTATGAAAAGATCAGAACCCAAAGACAGTTGATAGATAGTTATGAATTGGTTCAAATAAATAAATAAATAAATTATATATGTATATATATATATATATATATTCACCTTCTTAGCCTATTTTCATATAAATTACATTTGTGGATCCCAGAGCTTAGCACAATGCTTGACACATAATAAGCATTTAATAAGTGCTTGTTGAGTGACTGATTGAATGGTTGAACCAATTCATAACTGTATCAACTGTCTTTGGGTTCTGGTCTTTTCATAGACCCTCAAACACTATTTCCCTCTTTTTCTTTTTTTAACCTTAATCAATTTGTTTGGTATATATATATATACACACACACACATACATATACATACACACACACCCCCTTTCAATTAATTTAAAAAATAGAAAAGTAAAGTCTTAGAGATACCAAAATATTCAAAGAAGTAGTTTTTGTAGAAACAAAGAATTAGAAATAAAGTAGGTATCCATCATTTAGAAAATGGCTGAACACATTAGAAAACATGAAAAAAATGGAATTGTGCATAAGAAAAAATTAATATGTAGAATTTAGAGAAATATGCAATAATTTACTTGAACTGATGAAAATTAAGGAAAACTAGGAAAACAGCATATTTGGCCAAAAAACTGAAACAAAAAAGAATAAATTTGAATACTGAAATTATAGCAATAAAACATAGATCTTTAGAATAAATATGAAAATCCACCTTCCTTTATTGCAGAGGTGTTTCAAAGTACTAATGTTGAATATTATGTATTTTTGATGAGCTTTTTATTTTTAAAAATTTACTTGTCCTAAGTGACATGGTATATGGAATGAATGCAGTGTAGGACAAAAGACATCAATAATACATTAGCTATGAAAAAACCCCAAATTTCTCAGAAGACATAAATTCTATACAAATTCTTTCTGAAGCTAAGATAATTGATGTGACATGTCACTCATCACTTTACAGATCTTGACTTCTTAGAGGTGTCAGATCATTTTATAATAACACTTATAGATTCAAAAAATAGGAACAATGAAATGCTGTATAAATATATGTTTTAACATGTCTGTAGATTCACATACACTTATTCATAAGTTATATTAATAATGATAGCTAACATTTATATAGCACTTACATGCTAAGTGTTTATAATTATTATTTTATTTTATCCTTATAACAACCCTGGGAAGTAGATGCCATTATTATTTTCATTTTATATATGAGGATAACTGAAGGAAATGGAGTCACATATATACATATATATGCATGTATTTATATGCATATATGCATGTACATGTGTATATGTGTGCATGCATATATGTACATGCACATATATATGTATTTAAATCTATATGCTTGTCATCAACCAGGCAAATATTAAAAACAAATGTTGTTGGTTGCATAATTGCCACTTTATATTTGTTGCAAATTTTCTTTTTCAATAAGCTGTTTGGTTTCTTTTCCATATGTAATCTTTTAACAAGAGTACAATGAATGTAACACATAATTTGAAAAGAACTTAAGTTCAAACTTTGCCTGCATAGTGGGGTGAGATCCTGGATGATTACTGTATTCATTATTATTCCTCTGGAAACCAGGGTATTCAAAGGAAAGAAGCTGAAAAAAAGGGGGAGCAAAGGCTTCTGTAATTTATACAATCTGGCCTATGAGATTTTGTAGTTTCTAGAACAAAGATGAGAATTGGGTGAAGCTCCTGGGCCCAGCAGGGCAGCACATTTTGGATGACAAAGAACTCTGGAGATGATCCACATGGCTGCAGGTGCTCAGATGATTACACTTCCCTCTGAGAATAGCAGTTAGATTTGCTGTTTTTGTCCTGAAGATTTTTGCCTGTCTGTGGCTAGGCTGTTTTGGCACTCTGGATCCAGTAACATGCATATGTAGAAGATTTGGCTGTGATGATAGGCTCTCTATGCCCAAGGTCTTTGCAAACTAGCTTGTTGATCATGTTATTTCATCTGTCTCCTCTTCCAAAAGGAAGCCCTATGCTAGTGATAGAGACTCTTGCCATTTTGTAGCTTGGAGTGAAATGTGAGGTAATATGATTGCAGGCAGAAAAGAGCTCCTTGGCTATAATTATGATACTGAAATTTATTACCTAAATACCTTCAGTTAAATGATAACCATTTTGATTCTAATCTGTAAAATGAGAGGTTTGGAGTAGATAATCTATAACAGTTTCCAGGTCTAACACCAAATTCAGTAAACTATTTGGCTGCAAATAAGTGTACAACCTGAAATATTAAAGTGTTATATATGAAAGCAGAGAACCTGAGTTCAAATCTAAACTGCCACTTTATACATATGTGACCTTGAGCAAATTTTAGGCTCTTGGTTTATTTTATTAAAATTAATTTAATTGATTACTGTAAAGGTCCTTTCTAGGTTCAAACTTTGAGTCTTAGTTTTGACATTTTGTTTTGATATTCTGGTCAACCCTGGAAGTTTATAGATCTGTAAAAGTTGATTTTATTTGGCAAGATATGTGATATAAGTAGTTATAGGGATCTCCTCATAAAAAATTCCCTTAACCAATCTAGATAAAGCCCTGAAACAAGGTTTGAATCAAAATCTTCTTGACTCACAGGCCAGCTTTCTATATGCTATGCTATATTGGCATTCTAAAAGCTTTTTTATTCTTCTAAATGCTACCACCTAGTTCTCAGCACCAGACTCCTTCAAAATTCACTTCCTTCATCAAATAACTCTCCCATACAATTTAGCCAAGGATTCATTTGCTAGCATAATTTTGGCAATTCATGAACATTAAATTTAGTCACTTCTGTAACTTTTCAATTTATGTAAACTTTTAAAGTATTCATATAATAAAATGAAAAAGGGTTTTGATAAAAACAAAGAATTTTTTCCCCATTTTCCAGAGAAAATTATAAAATATACAATGGATAAAGTGTGAATGCTTTAAGTAAATAGCACTGTCAATCCCTCTAGAAACACTCTTAAAATATTCTTGTCAAATAGTGTGCTCTTAAGTCTGACAGATTTGTGTTTATATTGCAAATGAAATAAATTAATTCACTTTTCTCTGAGTGAGAAATTTATTAAAACTTACATTAACTTTCTTGCTGTTGGATCAAAAAATCTGAGATGGTCATTACATTCCAATACTTTTCGTGGCCTTTTTGTAATTCCAGTCTGTTAATTCTTCTCAGACAAGACTTTTGCAGATTTCAGGAAGGACTGAAGAATCTAGCATCACAGAAACATTATGAGACTGGGTACAAAGCCTAGGTTCCACTTCTGGATTTATCAGTTATCAATTACACAAACTTGGGGGAGTCACTTAGACAAATTGAATTTTAATTTCCTCATTTGTCAAGTTGAAACCCACTTTGATATAATTCATTGTGCACTTATTGAGAATCTATGATGAGTGAGACACTCTACCAGGTATGAGGGATGCAGAATAACAAAACAAAACAAAACAAAACAAAAAATATTTCCTCCCTTCAAGGAACTAACATTCTATTGGATAATAATAAGCTGCCTACCTACCACAGAAATTTAAAGTGAGTATTAAATGGGGTAATTTTACAAAAAGTGCTTTTAAAATACATACTATATATGAAATATTTGCACCATGGAATATGTAGAGATGGAATTCAGCTTCATTGTGTAATAATGCATGAAACAGAGAGTTAAGGACAGGGCTCTCAGCTAAAAAAACTCAATGATTTCCTGATACTATTCAATGAGACTAGGCAAGGTTGGGTTGGCTTATAAAGAATTGTCCCCCCCAAGAGAGACAGGACCAAGATGGCAGAAAGAAGCCAGAAAGTTGCTGAACTTTCCTCAATTTCCCTTGAAAACAGCACTAAGTTAAATCCCTAAGCATATTATAGAATGACAGAAGAGGACTTCGGGAAAAGTTTGTTTCATTGGTAAAAGGGGAGTGTGGCTCAGCAAAGGCATAGTGTGGGGAATTTAGAAAGAAACTTTTAGTTACAGCAGAGATCAGCAGTGATAGCCCTTAAACCTTAGTTCTGTGGGTCAGTGATTCGGCAGGCCAGCAGCCCAAGTGCAGAAGGCAAATTGTGAGTCATTGAACTCTGGCACAACAGGTGGAATCAGGACAGGCCAACCCAATGCAGTGGGAAAACTGGCAGCATCTCAGACCCTAGCAAAGAAAGCCAGTAAGAGGCCCCTGTGCACTTGCAAAAGAAACTTGAATCATTTTCCCCCGTGCCCCAAGACCAGAGCTCAAATTTTAAAAATAAGCAAAAGAGAAATAAGAACCATAGAAAGTTACTATGATGACAGGGAAGATTAGAACATAAACACAAAGGAGAACAGCAATGGTTTGTGGATTCTGAAAGAGGAATATGAATTGGTCTCAAGCTGAAAAGGCTCTCTTGAAAGAACTCAAAGAAGATTTTAATAATCAAGTAATAAAGGTAGAAGAAAAGTTAGAAAAATAAATGAGAGATTAGCAAAGAATTATGAAAAAATAAAATTATTAGAATGGGAAACACAAAAAGTGACTGAAGAAATTTTTTGTTTTGTTTTTAAAAATACCTTTTTATTTTCAAAATATATGCAAAGATAGTTTTCAACATTAACCCTTGCAGAACCTTATGTCCCCCTTATGTCCCCTCTCTCCCTTCATCCAACTCCTCCCCTTTACAGTATGTAATCCAATACAAGTTAAACATGTGCAATTCTTCTATATAT
>JAJPUD010007805.1:85581-100877 GCA_023553655.1 Myrmecobius fasciatus | reverse complement strand
AACTGTATAGATATGTATACATGTATTGTATTTCTCATATAATTTTTCCTATCTAGCATGTATTAGATTACCTGTCATCTAGGGGTGGGGGGCGGGGGGAGGGAAAGGAAAAGCTTGGGAAAAAAAAAAGTTTTTTTTTGCAAAGGTCAATGTTGAAAGGTCACTCATATGTTTTGCAAATAAAGAAATGAAAAAAAAAAGACTAGAAATATAGAAGAGCTAAGGTATCTATATAAACTTTCTAGTAGCAAAGGCAGTATCAGTTTCATGTGGGATTTGACAGGGAGAATATATTTGGAGGGAACTCATCACATCTCAAAGTGAAGCATAGCTGGAGTTGGCTAGGCATAGTGTGTCATGTGACACACAATTACCCAGGAGAACATGTGCCCCTGAGGGATTTCCGGAAATTGAGGATAAAGACCTTCAGAGCATGATCTCTGCATCAGAGATTAAATGAAGCAGAGGAGAAAGGTCTAAATATCTTGAGGATGTGGAATGGTAAGGGTGTACTAAGGGATATTTAGAAGAATGAACATTAAGAAATATACATTAACATGAAAACTGTATTTTGTCTGTGAAATTTCTGGGAATTTATTTGGGAGTTTCAGATCATGAAATTGACACTATACAAACACACTTACATATATAGCCATATATATATGGTTATTTCAGATGATAGTTTGATAACAGAATACCTAAAATGACAAAGAAGAATGCCAGGTTATTTCAAGATCATTCTTTGTTTGCTTTTTTTTTTTTTTTATTTGCAAAACATATGTATGGGTAAGTTCAACATTAACCCTTACAAAGCTTTCTGTTACAAATTTCTCCCCCGAACTCCCCACCCCTCCCCTAGATGGCAGGATATCCACTACATGTTAATTATGTTAAAATACTTCACAAATTGAATATATGTATACATATTTTTAAACTTATTGTTGTGCAAGAAAAATCGTATCTACACGAAAGACATATCAGATAAAGGAAACACAATGTAAGCAAACATGAATCGAGAGTATGAGAATGTTATGTAGTGGTCCACATTTCACATCTCTCTCTCTGGGTGTATATGGCTTTCTTCAGTGAATAATTGGAAATGGTTAGAAACATTTTGTTGTTGAAGAGAGCCATGTCCATCAGAATTGATCATCATATACTATTGTTGTTGCCGTATATAAGGATCTCCTGGTTAAGCTCATTTCACTCAGCATCAGTTCATGTAAGTCTCTCCAGGCCTCTCTGAAATCATCCTACTGGTCATTTCTTACAGAGCAATAATATTCCATAATATTCATATACCATAATTTATTCAGCCACTCTCCAATTGAAGGGCATCCATTCAGTTTCCAGTTTCAAGCCACTACAAAAAGGGCTGCCACAAACATTCTTGCACATGTGGGGCCCTTTCCTTCCTCTAAGATCTCTTTGGGATATAAGCCCAATAGAAATGCTGCTGGCTCAAAGGGTATGCACAGTTTGATAACTTTTTGGACATAGCTCCAAATTGCTCTCCAGAATGGCTGGATCCGTTCACAGCTCCACCAACAAAGCATCCGTGTCCCAGCCTTCCCACATCACCTCCAACATTCATCGTTATCTTTTCCTGTCATTTTAGCCAATCTGACAGGTGTGTAGTGGTACCTCAGGGTTGTCTTGATTTGCATTTCTCTGATCAATAGTGATTTGGAGCACCCTTTCCTATGACTAAAATTAGTTTTAATTTCATCCTCTGAAAACAGTCTGTTCATATCTTTTGAGCATTTATCGATTGGAGAATGGCTTGAATTCTTATAAATATGAGACAATTCTCTATATATTTTAGAGATGAGACCTTTATCAGAACCCTTAAATGTAAAGATGATTTCCCAATTTATTGCTTCCCTCCTAATCTTGACTGTATTGGTTTTGTTCGTACAAAAACTTTTTAATTTAATATAGTCAAAGTTATCTATCTGGTTTTCAATTGAGAGTTCCAGTTCTTCTTTGGACATAAATTTATTCCATCTCCATAGGTCTGAGAGGTAAACTATATTACGTTCCTCTAACTTATAGTATCACTCTTTATATCCAGATCATGAACCCACTTATATCTTATCTGTGGTGTTAGATGTGGATCAAGGCCTAATTTCTTCCACGCTAGTTAACACTTTTCCCGGCAGTTTTTGTCAAATAATGAGTACTTATCCCAGAAGCTGGGGTCTTTGGGTTTATCAAAGATTAAATTGCTATAGTTATTGCCTAGTTTGTCTTGTGATTCGATGCTATTCCACTGATCAACTACTCTATTTCTTAGCCAGTACCAAATGGTTTTGATGACTGCTGCCTTATAATATAGTTTTAGATCTGGTACAGCAAGTCCACCATCATCAGCCTATTTTTTCATTGATTCTCTTGAAACTCTTGACCTTTTGTTCTTCCAAATGAATTTTGCTACTATTTTTTTTTCTAGATCTGTAAGATAATTTCTTGGGAGTTTGATTGGTATGGCACTAAATAAGTTGATTAGTTTGGGTAGTATTGTCATTTTTATTATATTCGCTCGGCCTACCCATGAGCATTTTAAGTTTTTCCAATTGACTAGGTCTGATTTTATTTGTGTGGAAAGTGTTTTGTAGTTTAGTTCATATAGTTCTTGACTTTCCCTTGGCAGATAAATTCCCCCAAATTTTATACTATCAACAGTTACTTTGAATGGGATTTCTTTTTGTATCTCTTGCTGCTGAACTTTATTGGTAATATATAAAAATGCTGATGATTTGTGTGGATTAATTTTGAATCCTGCAACTTTGCTAAAGTTGTGAATTGTTTCTGGTAGTTTTTTAGTTGAGCCTTTAGGGTTCTCTACGTATACCATCATGTCATCTGCAAAGAGTGATAATTTGGTTTCCTCATTACCTACTCTAACTCCTTTAATCTCTTTCTCTTCTCTTACTGCCAAGGCTAACATTTCAAACACAATATTAAATAATAATGGTGACAGTGGGCAGCCTTGTTTCACTACTGATCTTATTAGGAATGGTTCTAGTTTGTCTCCATTACATATGATGCTTGCTGAACGTTTTAAGTAGATACTACTAATCATTTTAAGGGAAAGCCCATTTATTCCTATTCTCTCCAGTGTTTTTAATAGGAATGGGTGTTGGATTTTATCAAAGGCTTTTTCTGCATCCATTGAGATAATCATATGGTTTTTGTTAATTTGGTTACTAATATAATTGATTATGCTAATAGTTTTCCTAATATTAAAGCAGCCCTGCATTCCTGGTATAAATCCTACTTGGTCATGGTGTATTATCCTGGGGATAACTTTCTGTAATCTTGTTGCTAAAATCTTATTTAAAATTTTTGCATCAGTATTCCTTAGGGAAATGGGTCTATAGTTTTCTTTCTCAGTTTTTTCCCTACCTGGTTTAGTTATCAGCACCATATCTGTATCATAGAAGGAATTTGGTAGTACACTTTCTTTCCCTATTTCTTCACATAGTTTGTATAGTATTGGAATTAATTGTTCTTTGAATGTTTGGTAAAATTCATGTGTAAATCCATCTGGCCCTGGAGATTTTTTCTTAGGGAGTTGGTTAATAGCTTGTTCTATTTCTTTTTCCAAAATGGGGCTATTTAAATAATTTATTTCCTCTTCTGTTAGCCTAGGCAATCTATATTTTTGTAGATCTTCCTCCATTTCATTTACATTATCAAATTTATTGGCATAAAGTTGGGCAAAGAAACTCCTAATTATTACTCTAATTTCCTCTTCATTGGAGGAAAGTTCTCCCTTATCATTTTTGAGACTAACAATTTGATTTTCCTCTTTCCTTTTTCTGATCAAATTAACTAAAGGCTTATCTATTTTGTTGTTTTTTTCATAAAACCAACTCTTAGTTTTATTTATTAATTCAATAGTTTTCTTATTTTCAATTTTATTGATCTCCCCTTTAATTTTCAGAATTTCCAATTTGGTATTTAATTGAGGGTTTTTAATTTGGTCTTTTTCTAGCTTTTTTAATTGTAAGCCCAGTTCATTGATCTTCTCTTTCTGTTTTATGCAAGTAAGCATCTAGAGATATAAAATTACCCCCTATAACCTCTTTAGCTGTGTCCCACAAATTTTGGTATGTTGTCTCATTATTCTCATTCTCCTGGATGAAATTATCGATTGTATCTATAATTGGCTCTTTCACCCATTCATTCTTCAGGATTAGATTATTTAATTTCCAATTAACTCTTGGTCTGCTTTCTCCTGGCCTTATATTACATGTGAGTTTTATTGCATCATGATCTGAGAAGGATGCATTTACTATTTCTGCTTTTCTGCATTTGATTTTGAGGTTTTTATGCCCTAACACATGATCAATTTTTGTATAAGTTCCATGAACTCCTGAGAAAAAAGTATACTCCCTTCCATCACCATTCAATTTCCTCCAGAGATCTATCATACCTAACTTTTCTAGCCTTTTGTTAACCTCCCTAACTTCTTTCTTATTTATTTTGGAATTTGATTTATCTAATTCTGAGAGAGCAAGGTTGAGATCCCCCACTAGTATAGTATTACTGTCTATTTCTCCTTGCATCTCTGTTAGTTTCTCCTCTAGGAATTTGGATGCTATACCACTTGGTGCATATATGTTTAGTATTGATACTGCTTCATTGTCTATGGTACCCTTTAGTAAAATATAGTTTCCTTCCTTATCTCTTTTACTTGGAGCTATTTTTGTTTTGACTTGATCTAAGGATTGCTATTCCTGTCTTTGTTCACCTGAAGCATAAAAGATTCTGCTCCAGCCCTTTACCTTCACTCTGTATGTATCTCGATGTTTTAGATGTCTTCCTTGTAAACAATATATTATAGGATTCTGGCTTTTAATCCAGTCTGCTATCCGCTTCCGCTTTATGGGAGAATTCATCCCATTCACATTCACAGTTAAAATAACTATATGCATTCCCTGCCATCTTATTTATCCAGAGTTATGATTTTCTCTTCCCTTTCCCCTCTCTCCCTTCCCCCCTCCGCAGTACTTCATTTTTGATGACCAGCTCCCTCCAACAGTCCTCCCCCCTTTAAAACCCCTCCCTTACCTTTATACCTTTCCCCTAATCCTTCTATTAATCTATCCCTTCCCTTTCCTCTTTTCTCTCCCACCTTCCCACAAGGAGGGTCAGGCCTTTCTTTGAAGCCAAATGCATCTGATATAGTCTCTTAGAGTCCAATCTAATGAAAGTAAGGTTTACACAATACTCATTGCCCTCCCTTCTTTCCCTCAATTATATTAGATCTTCTATGTCTCTTTATGAGATTTTGCCTTATTTTACCTCCTTTATTTTTACTTTATTTTGCCTCCTTCCCCCCCTTTTTTTTCAGTATGGTATCCCTTCCACCTCTAATTTCCTTTCCATTTTTATCAAAGAAAAATCGAATTATACCCCCATTCTTTAAGGATGCCTCTAGTAGAAATATAGTTCTCAAGAGTTCTTTCCTTTTTACCTTTTTATGCTTCTCTAGAGTTCTGTGTTTGGAGGTCAAATTTTTTGTTCAGATCTGGTCTTTTCATTAGAAATAGGTGAAATGCTCCTGTATCATTGAATGACCATCTTCTTCCCTGGAAGATGATGCTCATTCTAGCTGGGTAACTTATTCTTGGCTGTAATCCAAGTTCTTTTGCCTTTCAGAATATCTGATTCCTGGGCCTTTGATCCTTTAATGTGGAAGCTGACAGATCTTGTGTAATTCTAATTACAGCTCCTCAGTATTTGAACTGTTTCTTTCTAGCTGCTTGCAATATCCTTTCTTTGGTGCGATAGTCTTGAAATTTGGCAACGATATTCCTTGGGGTTTTAATTTTGGGGTCTCTTTCAGAAGGTGATCGGTGAATTCTTTGAATGCCTATTTTACCTTGATTCTAAAACATCAGGGCAATTCTCTTTCATGATTTCCTGGAAGATAGCATCAAGGTTCTTTTTTTCATCATGGCTTTCAGGGAGTGCGATAATCCTGAGATTGTCTCTCCTGGATCTGTTTTCCAAGTCAGTTGTTTTTCCTAGGAGATATTTCATATTGTCTTCTATTTTTTTCATTATTTTTGTTTTTGTTTGACTGATTCTTGAAGTCATTTACTTCTATTTGTTCAATTTTAATTTTTAAGGTATTATTTCCTTCAATTATCTTTTTTAGCTCCTTTTGCAGCTGGCCAATTGAATTTCTTGGTTCAATGCCTTCTTTTTCCAATTCACAAATTTTGTTTTTCAGTGAATTGTTCTTTTTCCAATTCACCAATTTTGTTTTTCAGTGAATTGTTGTCTTTTTCCAATTCACCATTTTTATTTTCCAGTGAATTGGTGATTTTTTCCAATTCACCAATTTTGTTTTTCAGTGAATTGTTTTCTTTTTCCAATTCACCAGTCCTGTTTTCCAGTTTTGGCATCTCTGTTGCACTGATCTCAATTTATTCCTCCATTCTTCTTCTAGCTCTCTTTTGAGATTCTTTATGCAATCTTCCAGGTAAGCCTTCTGAAAGGGAGACCAGCTTAAGTCCGCCTTTGTGGCTTCATCTGGGATTGTTTTCAGAATCTCAGAATAAGGGGCCTGCCCTAGTTTCTCTCCGTAGAAGCTGTCTATGGTGAGAGCTCTCTTCTGCTTCTTGCTCATGTTTTTGAGCTGCAGAAATTTAGGTCTGAATCACTTGAGGTCTGAATCACTAGCAGGAAATTCTGCAGCTGTTTCAGAGCTGAGGTATGAATCACTAGTAGGGAACTCTAAGGCCATTTCAATTTGCCCAGGGGCAGTTTACCTAGTTGACTTCCAGAGCAGGGCTGGTCTGCTAGATCGGCACTAGGACCACACTTTCAGCTGCTCTCAATCTACTCTTTATCAAAGGCAGATCTGCCAAAGCACCTGCCCACAAGCAGCGCAAATTGGCCCAGGCGTCTCCCAGGGAATTCTTGGGTGCCAATAATCTGCCACTCTCTTGCAGCCCGACTTCTGCCTCAGCAGGCTGGCCTCTGATTGCAGCCAGCTGCTGATTCCCCTGAGACTGACCTTCTCCGGAGTTTTTTCAAAGTAGATTTTTGATAGAAGTACCTTGTAGTCCAAGTGTCCAAGTGTAGTCCAAGTGGAGACCTCACTCCAGAACCAGTTCGGAGGCTCAATTTTTTCTGGCTCTGAGGGAAGGTCTCAGGAGCTCACAGAGAACGCTGTCTGAAGTTTGCCATCTTGGCTCCATGCCCCTCCCCCCACTTCTTTGTTTTCTTCAATGATAGTGGCAAGTTCTCAATATCTTCTATTAATATAAAGTCCTAAAACAAATATGACTTTCTACTAGGAATGGGATAATACAAGCATCTCAGGGTCAGAGATGAAATTAAATATTATAGAAGGTCTGAGTAATTGCTTTTTTTTTTCTTTCTGTTTCAATGGTTTGAAGGAGAGAAAAGAAATGGATACCCTGAGAATGAAAAAAAGAAAGATAGGACTTAAGTCTCATATAATCAGGAGATAAAAGTAGACATCTATACATAAAGACTGAAGGAATTGGACATGTTGAACTTTAGTTTAAAACCTGAACTTGTAAAAAAAAAAGAGAGAGAACACACAGATCAAATACATAATTAATAGGAGTTTGGGGCAAAATTGTATTTAATTCAACATATAAACAGAATCAGGGAGAGGGGAAAGGTCAGAATAAAAAGGAGGCTAGGCCTAAGAAAGCTCTAAGGTTAATTATAATAAAAACAAAGCTTATGCTCAGAGAAGAGATTTCGAAAATGCCTTCACAAGGATAAAAACCTCTAATTTTGCTTGGATTCGATAGAGAAGAGGGGAAAGGGAGTGGAAGCTATTTCCATTAAGCATGGAGCAAAGCACACTCTTGTAACATTTACCTTTTCTTCTTTATAAAAATAAGACAGTTATAAAGAGAAGAATATATATAAGAGAAGGGAATCATCATTGGCCCTTGCAAAATTTTCTGTTACATATTTTTCCCTCTTTTCCCCCACCTCCTCCCCTAGATAGCAGGAAGTCTAATAAATGTTAATTATGTTAAAATACTTGACAAATTGAATATGTGTATACATATTTATACTGTTACCTTGCTGTACAAGAAAAATCAGATATATAAGAAAAACAATCTGAGAAGGAAAACATAATGGAAGCAAATATCAATAGAAAGCATGAAAATGCTATGTTGTGGTCTACCCTCAGATCCCATAGGCCTCTCTCTGAGTGTATATGGCTTTCTTCATCACTGAATAATCGAAACTTGATTTGAAACATCTCATTGTTGAAGAGAGCCATGTCCATCAGAATTGATCATCATACAGTATTGCTGTTGCCGTGTATATTGATCTCCTGGTTCTGCTCATTTCACTCAGCATCAGTTCATGCAACTCTCTCCAGGCCTCTCTGAAATTGTCCTGCTGGTCATTTCTTAAAGAACGATAATTTTCCATGACATTCATATACTATAGTTTATTCAGCCTTAAAAAGAGATTATATCATTTATGCTAGGATAAAAATAGACAAACATACATATTGGAAAACAGTAGGGCAAATATTTTAAAAAATGTAAAATATGTAGAACTTGAGAAAAATGGGAAAGGAATGTGAACTGCCAAAATCTTTTAAGTGCCAAGAGAAGAAAGCATTCTTAGAAAAAATATTTTAAATTTAATTGAATGTTGTAATAATAATTATTAAAAAGTACAAGGTTTTCTGAATTAGACTAACACTTTGTTTTTATGAAGAGGTTTATGATCAAGTTTATTTCATTTTTCACAAGGTGTTTTTGGAGATGGTAATCTGTTAATAAGCTTGCATATGCTGATCAACATTCTTTTCCTTCATAACAACAATGCATTGCCTTTTTGACCATCTTTTTCATAAAAACATAAAACAAAGACTCCTGTTTTGGAAAATTATTGGAAAAATAACACTAAGATGCCATTTTTGATATACATGATGACAACAAGGCTACTTATTATTGACAAAATAAGGAAAAAGAAAAGAACTGTTAAAAGAATAAGAGTATTCCATTATCTATTGTGCTTGTTGGAAATGTTTAGCAACTATAAAGAAAAAAAGATTCTCCACTAGATGATTTTATATGCACAAAAAGAACTAGAAAAAAAAGTGTTTGGATATAAACATTAGAATACTTTGTAAAGGTTTTTAATAGATAAATAACCACAACAATTTTAAACTCAATATTTTATTTTAATATATTTTTGTTGCTCTTATTTAGCAGCATACATTTATTGCTCCTCAAGCACAAAAACTTGACAAAGGCAAATTACCTTATATTATTTTGCAGAACCATCACTGTAAACCAGAGAAATCTAAAGTATATCTTTGCAAAATTAATCAATATGATGAAATATAACACTTTCAAAATAACAATTACAAATCCATAAAACAATTCAAAATAATAATTCTATATTCCATATTTTGAAATGCTATCATGATATGTAAATAATCTGTTAACACTTTTGTGCATAATAGAAAGAAAGCAGGGTAATATAAACACAAAAAAACTTAATGTGATGGTGTCTTTATCTTTAATAGTTATAGTATGAAGATTATGACAGTGCTAGGACATTCATAAACCCTTTTTATGGGAAATGCATCACAAAAGACTTTTCATTTCATGTTTCCTCGCATGCAAAATTACTACCAGTACCATTTAATCCTTCTAATATACTCAAATTATTATTTGGATTATTAAAAAGAATTGAAGATCCAGAAATCCAAAATAAAACATTCATTCCACACTTTAAAATAGAAAGCTTAGTATATGGAAGATAGTTAATGCAAAAGTTTGCTAGTAGAAAACAAACTGTACTAGATGTTTCCTTTAAAAATGAGAATTGCAATATAGCTGCTGTAAATTACAAATGATTCTGGACAAAATAAAAAAAAACAAAAACAAATAATGCTAATATGTAGCTAAAATATACATTACGACATATTCTAAGAATTGGTGATACTTAAGAAAACCATATATATATTGGCCATGGCATAGAAATCTATCTCATATGTTATATTGCAATCCATTTTTGAAGCCCTTTCCAAAGTACTGAAGAAGCAGCAAATTTTTCTTTAAACTAGGTATGAAGCATTTTTTTTTTTTTTTTTTTGCTGAGGCAATTGGGGTTAAGTGACTTGCCCAGGGTCACACAGCTGTTACGTGTCTGAGACCAGATTTGAACCCAGGTCCTCCTGACTTCAGGGCTGGTGCTCTATCCACTGCGCCACCTAGCTGCCCCTAAAACAAATTTTACATTTGGTTTTTTTTTTTTTTTGCTTTTTGCTGAGGCAATTGGGGTTAAGTGACTTGCCCAGGGTCACACAGCTAGGGAATGTTAAGTGTCTGAGACCAGATTTGAACCCAGGTCTTCCTGACTTCAAGGCTGGTGCTCTATCCACTGCGCCACCTAGCTGCCCCTGAAGCATTTTTTAAACGTGAATTAGTTACACTAATGAAAGCCAATGAAGACCCTTGAACAGCATTATATAAAGTGGAAAGAATTAATGTGACATTCATTAATTTCAAAAATCATTGCTTTTTGTACAATATTATTAACTAATGGAAATTAAAATGTTCTTTGAAATGCAACAATTATTATAAGGCTTGGGAAAACAGAGAAAGGGATACAAGAATGTTAGGTGAATGAAAGTAAATAAAATGAAAATGTTATACTAAAATCATACATAATTATCTTTACAAATAAAGCTTATGATGTTATCTTTTGAACAAATCCTTAACAAACATTATTATAAAATCACCAATATAATAAAATCATGATAACCTTTTCATTGGCAGTATTCTTTGCCAAATATCAAGGAAACAAATAAGATTGCTGTTTGTTCAATTAAAAAAAAATTCTGCTTACTCAATGCATTAAGAAAAGGTTATATCATATAACAAATAAATCAAATCTTAAATTAAAACAGGATGAAAGCCTACTTTACTTTCATAAAATGTAAAATTCAACTTGAGAATAGTAGCCACTTAAAGGTTTGACAATATAGTGCAAAAATACTAGAAATGCAAAGACAATTTTTTTCTCTGTATTTGTTTACTTATATGGCTCTAAAAAAGGTCTTTAAAAGAAAAACTAATATTCATGTGTACATATCAATATTCAATTCCCAATATTTTTTGCCACACATTTTTAAAGCCTACAAAATAAAAGTTGTTTGAGGCTAAACACAGGAACATAAAACAAGGATCTGTATCCACTGTAGGCAAATTCTGTCACCTTCAGTTTGGCATATCCATATTTTGAAGCACAAGACCCACTCTGTTTGGAATGTATACCTAATTTTTAAAGAGGTAAGAAAAAAAAGTCATTATAAACTTGAAAATCATTACACTACAGATGTCAAGAACTAAGTTTGATGGCATGACAGATTTCTGTTTTCCTAGGTAATTAATCCTTATGAATCATATATTTAAAATCTTAAGAGTCACAGTAATCTAAACTGTTCAATACCTTTCCAATCTTTGTTCTAATGTTAATGACAGAATTTTAAAACAATTACCACTTAGAGGGCTCTGATGATTTATAACTGTCAGTGTTAAGACTCCTGAGAACATGTAGTAGGGCTACTGACTGAATGGTAAATGAGTTATAAATTACTTCTTATTGTTACATTTGAACACTATTGTGTTACTATTGTGTTGTGAATTAAAGCTTGCCTAAGGTCAATGATGTCATTTTGTTCCATTAAACAGAAGCAATGTGACAAAGCAATGTTTTCCAACTATTTTTGCACCTAGAAAGCATTACTTATAAAAATGTTTGCTTACTGACCTTTTTCCCCCTTTGAAGAATAAAAGTTGAAAGAATGCAATTAAAGGAATCCTAATAGACACATATCTTTAACTCCAAGTGGTGTGACATAAACTATTTTTCTAATTAATCACAAACCTGTATTTCAGGGGATTTACCTTATAAAGATAGGAAATTTTAATACACCAGCATTTCATATGACTCCATTTGGAATTTTCTTGGCAAAGATACAGGAGTGGTTTGCCATTTCTCTCCAGTTCATTTTGCAGATGGAGAAACTGAGGCAAATAGGGTAAAGTGACTTGCCCAGGGTGATAAGTAGTGCCTGAAGTTACATTTGAACTTCAGTTTCTTCACTCAAGACCCAGTGCACTGAGCCATCTAGTTCACCTAGTGATACGAACTGCTTTAATGGACCTTTTTGCTGCTTAATTCTTTATTATATTATTATTATTATTTTTTGACTGGATTTGTGATTTCATTGAAACTATGACCACCTATCTATCAATGCAGATTAGCATCATTTCAGCAATTTACATTCTTAGGAAATTACCTGAGGGCACTGAGAGACTATGTTCTGCTTAGAATCATGAATAGCCAATAAATCTCAAGAAGCAAGATTATGATTCTGACAGAAGTAAACTTTAGCCAATTAATGCATCATTCTCTCTATAACTTAATTTATATATTTTTTTAAAAAACACAAATAGTAAAGCTAAAAGACTAGCACAGTACTGACTTCACTATGACAAATATTTTATTTTGCTGTAATTTTTTAGTATTCCCAATGATCTCCTAATTTCAGAATGTGAGAACTTGACTGATGGCATAAAAGTCTTTCATAATTTGGAACCAGAAGGTAAGATAAAAAGCAAACACAGATTTAGAAGGGAAAAAAAAAGAAAGTAATAAAGTAGCTAAAATGACTCTACTGGCTCCAAAGGACTGATGATAAAGAGTACTACTCATTCTAAACACAGAGGATAAAAGATGCAGTTTTGGACACAGGCAATAAGAGAATTTGTTTTGTTTGACTAGAAATACTTATATGAGCTTTGCTTTTATTTTTTTCAGTGGCAGGTAGGTGGCAGGTGATAGGGATAAAATTATCATCAACAAAAGTAGAAAATTAAAAAATGAAGAGAACCACTGAGATATCTTTCTCTAAAAAACAGAGATTAAAAAATAAATAAATAAATAAAACCAACAACAGTAAGAAGGCCGGACAGCAGCAGCACTGATAGGCAGAACAGTGACTGATTATATACTTAAAAAGAATTCCAAAGTGTATAGAGATCTGCAGTTTAATGTACAATTTTGTTTTTTTCTTTTCTACTATGTATATAGAAATGCTAATTTTATTTGCTGTTCTTTTAAGTTCAGAAAAGGCAAAAAATCTCTTAATACAAGTTTAAAAAAAGAGAACATTCATTGATATTGTGGCATATTCATGTGACACAATCTTTTCCTGTAAAACTTTTATGATATAGAGCTCTTAACACTTTATGTTCTTAAAAGAAGCAGTAAGAAGGTTAATTTGAATATCTGATAACATTAAGGATTAAAACAAACAAGTTTAAAAGTGTTAGATTTGGGAAAAATATATGCATTAGCACTTAAAATTGTTATATAACAATTGTTACCTAATTTCATGCATTTAAAAAAGTTATCTATACATATATTATACATTATACACACATACTTATATACATGTATGTATACATATACATACTATATACACATACATGTGTACACATACATTATTCCTTAATGTATATGTACATACATGTATATGCATTTTATGTATTATGTGTACAATTATATATATAATTATGTACAATCTACACATACAATTAGATATGATACATATATGTAATACACCACATAATATACATGAATAATACATATTATTTGAACTTCTAATTTTATGCTTCCTATATATGTATCATCTTTTAATTCAGAAAATTAAAAGGGATTAAAAACATGAAACAACATGAATAAATTTTAAAGTATTTGATTAATTACTTTTATATTTTTAAACGATAATAAAAAGATATTTTTTAATGTCAGGGTTCATTATTTTTTTAAAAAACAGAACTTTAAGACTGTTACAAAAATTAAACAACTATGCTAAGCATCTTGTCAAATAGATAATTGTATTGCCATCCACTTGAGTTTTCCTAAATGTAAAACGGGGATAATGAACTGATGAAATGGTTACTGGCAATGAATCTAAATAGCAAACTTTGCTTATGTTTTCATTATACAGGACTCATTATTGACGATAGTAATGAAGCAACACACAAAAATTTTGTACTTATTTATCTGAGTTCCCCTTTTTGTGAGTGAATTTATATTTAAGTTGCAATTCTGTTCTTATACTAGGTTCATGTTAAGTAGGAAAAAAGAATTCTCCCTAGCATATTGGTCCCCACAATAATACTATTAATGCATTTCAGCAACTGAAGCGCAAAAAAATGAGAATACTAAAATGGATTTCCATTTTTTCCCAACAAAATTAAGAAGTTCTATATCACTTTTTTTAACCTTCTTATTCTGATCATAGCTAATATAACTTCAGTGACAGTATAAACATAAACTGAATCACTTGCCTTCACATTTTTGACCAATGGGGGGAAAAAAAACAAAAAACAAACAATTTAGAGCTTTTTTCCTTGCTGAGACTGCAGCATGAAATGATATCTTAAGAATTCTGCAAGCTCTGTTTGTTGCTATCTTTGAAAGCATAGATTTGAAACTTATTCAGCAGCTCCTACGAATTATGGAGCTTGCAATTTTTTTTTTTTTTTTTTTTGCTTTTTGCTGAGGCAATTGGGGTTAAGTGACTTGCCCAGGGTCACACAGCTAGGGAATGTTAAGTGTTTGAGACCAGATTTGAACTCAGGTCCTCCTGACTTCAGGGCTGGTGCTCTATCCATTGTGCCACCTAGCTGCCCCCACAAAGTAAATTCTTAACAAAAATGGTGTTTTTTCATTACTGTTTTATGGACACAGAATTCCTTTACAAGGTTTGACATCAGGAGGCAAGAGCCCCTTAATTTACTGACAGCTTAAGTCTGATAAAAATAGTATGAGGTTGTTATGCTCAAGTGATATAATTGGGTCAACAACACAGCTAAAACTGTATAATAATGAATTTCATTACTATAGGATAGCTGAAGGGAGGAAAAGTTATTTTTGAAGTCAATTTTGCTCCTTCTAGTTGTTCCTTGAGCAAATATGATAAGAGGTAATTGTACTTTCTTGGACTTGTATTTTCTTGATTCATTTGTATTCTCTTATTTCAACCCTATTACCTATGATCTTCCCATCTGGAATTTAGTTATTTAAATGAGCAAATTTCTACATAACACACTGTCACAGAGAACAAAATAAAAGAAAGCTCCATTTTGTCCTACTTGTCCCTATGATGATATATCCCTCTTACTGGACCACATCCCTATGTAATATATATATATATATATATATATATATGTATATATATA